>JAOXYA010000045.1:42092585-42114276 GCA_028565675.1 Sorex palustris | reverse complement strand
TTTCATTTTTGGGTTACAATAACACAATGATCAAACACCCATCCCTCACCAGTGCACATTCCCCACCACCAATATCCCCAGTATATCCCTCCTTTCCCACTCTCCCCTGCCTCCACGGCAGACAATATTCCCCATACTCTCTCTCTACTTTTGGGCATTATGATTTGCAAAACAGATCCTTAGAGGTTATCATGGTTGGTCCTTTATCTACTTGCACACATCTCCCATCCCAACCGATTCCTCCAGCCACATCTTTTTCTTAGTGATCCCTTCTCTAGTCCAGCTGTCTTCTCCCCTTTGCTCATAAGCCAGGCTTCCAGCCATGGAGCACGAATACAACTCTTAAGTTCAGTAATTGTCCACTGACCAGCCCCTGATTCTGTTCCTTGTTTATATTCTTACGGGCCCACATTATATTCAGAATTTGGAAATTTGTATATTGAAATCTCTTTATCGCTTACCCTATATACCTGATTTAAAAACCCTACTTTTACGACTCAGTACTGTATCTCCGACAAGAATTAGACACCAAGCAGAGTGAAGAGCAAGTAGCAGGGAAGCAATAAAAACACAGAAATCATACTAGGGATTCATTATTATTACCACGTGACAAAATCAGAGATTGGTGTTCATGCTATTATTGCTGTGATGCTATTCATGCTCTAACCAGAGCCCTGATTTTATACCTCTCACCATCTCCTGCCATCTCCTTGGTCAGTGCCAAGCTGCTGCAGCCTCAGACAAAGAGAATCGTCCATTTAAATTACCAGTTGCTCTGGAAATTCTGCATCCTATACAGAATGGGAATAAGCGGTTTTGTCTCTCTGGGATGAACCAGGGGCCTGGGCAGCTGGCTGTGTCATCACAAGGCTCTTCATCACAGACAGACATGCATGAGGCAGTTGAAGGTATAAACCCAGAGTAAAGGGGCCATCTTCACAACAGCTGCACCTTCAAAATTGGGGTCTAGATTTCTGTAACACTTGACTTGAAGAAATCAAACGACCTTTCAAACTCTGGCTTGATGATCATCTATTCCCACATCCGGAGTAAGAGCCCACCAACTGGGAGCCTATTTTGCTGACAGAGGGATAAGGCAATTGATGCTTCAAGTGGAACTTTATTTTTCTGATAAAAATTATTTTTATTTATTTTTTAAAATTTTTTATTGAATCACTGTGAGAAACAATTATAAAGTTTTCATGTTTAAGTTTCAGTCATACAGAACACCCATCCTCTGCCAGAGCACAATATCCACGACTAATGTCCCCAGTATACCCCTCCACCCCTCCCGCAAGCCTTCCCATCCCTCCCCCTGCCTCCATGGCAGACAATTTCCCCCATACTCTCTGTCTACTTTGGGGCATTATAGTTTGCGATACAGAATCTGAGAGACTGTCTTGTTTGGTTCGTTATCTACTTTCAGCACACATCTCCTATCCCGAGCGATTCTTCCAACCATCCTTGACTTGGTGATCCCTTCTCTATCCCAGCTGTCTTCTCCCCCAGCTCATGAGGCAGCTGCCAACTATGGGGCAATATTCTTGGTCCTGTCCCTACTGTCCTTGGGTGTTAGTCTCCTATTTTGTTATTTTATATTAAAGTGAAACTTTTCTGATGGTTGAATTCCATATTCTCCCTAAAAGGAAAGGGGAACATCCCAAACACTCCTCAAGCACTACTCATGAAAGTATTTACTTTTTACTAATAATTTTGTTTAAAATATTTCATATAAGAAATAAGTGTTTCATGCATTTCATATAAGAAATATGGTATGTAGAAATATCAACTTTATAAGATCTGAAGTTTTGTTTCCTAAATAAAACAATGTATTTTTCAGATTAAAGTTAACAGGAACATTTGGGAAATGATATTGGTACACACATATCCTCAGTTCCCATTCATGTGTAATTTCCCTCGTTAGCCTCTTCCCCCATGATACATCAGTTTCACATGCGTCATTTATATCATCATTCTGTTTTGGTTGTCTATATTCTTTGAGAATTTTTTTATATGTGTGCATCATCTCTTCATATTGTTCAGTAGAAACAGAGGTATGGGACATCATGCAATACAATTGCTTTAATTGGTTCTTTTAAATCGGCACGGCAGAAATGGTAACCAGTCAAAGAGAGAAAGGGAGTTGGCAGGTGGTAGGAATAAGTAAGCTATAAAAGGGCACAGCTAGCCAAAAAAACGTCCTTTCTGACCCCTCCGCCATGCCTAGGCTGACAAATAAAAAAGGACAGAAACAGTTCTCAGCCGCGTGGCCTGAGAACCAAGAAAGTCCCAGAGGACAGAGGCCTGGGAGAAGCAGGCCTTGCAGAGGGACACAGGTTCCAGCATGACCCAAGTGGACAAGTGGACAGAGTACGGCTGTAGACAGGACCAGGTCACCCTACTTCCTGGAGGTGATGGGTGTAAGAGTGAACACACAGTGCCACGTGCGATGTCCAGCCCATCGCTGGACCAGAGGCAGTGAAGAGACAGGAAAATCTTCATGCGTGTGTTAGGAGAGAGAGCCTGGACACCGGGGAAGAACTGAGAACCACCGTGTGTGTGTGTGTGTGTGTGTGTGTGTGTGTGTGTGTGTAAAATGAATATAGGGTTTGGCATGCGAGTCTTTCATACATTACTCAAGGACACAATGCATGCAGAAACAAAACTATTTTCAAACTGACAATAGCACACAGAGTTATTTTGTTGTTGTTTAAATTTTATCCTAAAATTCCTAACTGCAGGCAATGACTGCTCTGTGAATTTATTTTCACTATGTACATTGTTATTTTGCTTTTTATAAAACATGGTCAGAACAGTAGAATATTTCATCTTTTCAGGTTGTTTTTGTTTACATAATACTATAATATATATTATGCGTTTACGGTTTCTCCTATTTTTTTCACCACTTGAGAGTTCACTTCTTTTTCAGTACTGAATTTCAAGTTTTGTATGATCTGAGTTGACTAATACATTCACCTCTAAAGGACATTTGGATGTTTCTAAAATTTAACTGTTGTATCCTTTTATTCTTATATAAGCATAACTATTTCATTTTTAATGCAAATACTACAGGGTTTTGTTCCTGGATAATATGGTAATCTTATAATCAGTTTTGAAGGAAATGTCCCAATTCCTTCTGAAATGATTTCATTGATGTAAATGGGTGAGAATTGTTTTTAATTTATTTATTTATTGAATCACTGTGGGAAAAGTTACAAAGCTTTCAGGTTTAAGTCTCGGTGAGAATTTATGTTTTTTTTTTAAAGTGGATTCTTTCTCTGGAAAAGTCTGCAGTCTCTAGTAAACATATTTTCTTTTCTGTCCCTGCCTATACAATTTCTTTATCTCACAATTTATCTCCTCCTCAAATCTTCCTCTGTAACAGTAAACAATTTTGGAGTTGAGGGCCACTTGTGTGAGAACTTATGAAAGGATTGGCTGGGTGAATTATAAAAAAACAAAAGTGAATTCACCCAACAGGAAGTTTGCAAAGAAGCATGAGTAGATTTTTACTCCTGAGCAGGAACCCCAGAGGGAAAACTGTCTCTTCCTTTTCCCTAGCTTGCTATACACTGAAGGTCTCTGTGACTTCGTTCTGGGAGTCCCACTCTTCATTGTTCAGATGCTACTTACCCACTGCAGCCCATTGATAAGCATTTTGCTTAGCTGCAGCAAGTTAGCATTTGGGATCGGTGTTCACTCTTACACCCACTCACCTCCAGGAAGTAGGGTGACCTGGTCCTGCCCACGGCCATACTCTGTCCACTTGTCCACTTGGGCCATGCTGGCAACTGTGTCCCTCTGTCCTCTGGGACTTTCTTGGTCCTCAGGCCACGCGGCTGAGAACTGTTTCTGTCCTTCTGTCAGCCTAGGCATGGCGGAGGGGTCAGAAGGGACATTTTCTTGGCTAGCTGTGCCCTTTCACAGCTTACTTATTCCTACCACACACCAACTCCCCTTCTCTCTTTGACTGGTTACCATTTCTGCCATGGAATGAAGTCGAAGGAGGCATCTGAGGGGCAAGAATGGAGTCTTGCCTCTGGGTTGTGATGTGTAAGACATGTGTGACTTGCATGTCCTACTTCCGTGGACCCAAGGTCCATTATGCAGAGCTAGTTTATAACTGCATTGCCTGAAAATGGATATTTACTATTCAGTACTCACCAGACCATCAACCCGGAGCACCTAGGCAGAGTCAGGACTGACTTTATTTTCCTGCAAAGAACAATCTCTCAGGGCCAGAGGGCCATTGTGGGTTTTGTAGGACGGAGCATCATTCAAGGTCTTGTTTCCCGTAAAACAGTGAACGAATAAACAATTAGAGGGGGCAATCTACAGTTGCACATTGTGAAGAAACCAGGTCAAAGAATTTTTTTTAATTGTAAATGCACAAACCTCAAAAAAGAAAAGAATTAAAAGATGCAATTGCTGATTTCATTAATTCAAAAGAAGGCATGTTTGAAACTATACACAGCCAAAAGGAAACAGACCATGCACTGTTAAAGATAAGACAAAGGAAATTTAAGGATTGGAAAGTTAGTTGTTCAAAAATCAATCAGACTGAGCCAAGTAAACAAGCCAGCTGAAATAAAATTCTGCATCAAAAACATAAAAACTTGAAAAGAACCATATGGTCTGCAATTGTATTTCAACTAATCTTATTTTCTTAATGGCTTAAAGGTAAATTTAAAGTTAAATTAGGTTCAGAATGCAATTGAAAGTTAAATAGTGTGTGAATTAATAGCTCCATTTTTAAAGTAACATTCTTAGGTTTTGAAACAAACTACTGAAATACCACGTATGTGCAAAGTAAGAAGGGCTCTTAGGCTTGTAAATTTCATTAACATTGTTTGCATGAAAACATAGCAGGAAATCTTATAAAAGAGAGGAAGTAAAGCCACTAAGAACAAAATAATACGCCCCCAAGACACTTTTTAAAATCACACTTATGGAAATAAAATGTAAAATGAATAATATTGATAGAGTGACAGTTTGAACCTTTTTCTAGGTTGAATTCGGGGGACAAACAAATAAATTTGTGTGATTTCATTTTATAAATAGCATTTATTACTTATTTAGTTCCTGTTTCCTTGATAAAACGTTGGGTCATTTTGTTGTAAACCGTGTATAGTGTAGCATGTCAGATAATCCTGTTGACCCCATTCTTCTGTCCTTTCTGATTTCAAGGACTTGGACACAGTCCCAGAGGAAGGGAAAAATGAATCATGTCTTTCCCATACAAGCATTTGGAATTGGCGATTGGGGTTTCAAAAGAGCCAGATAGAGTTTCCGCTCACAGGAGACAGAGCGAGGGTTTCTAGCACCGCAGGACCTTGGTGGCTCCTGCATGCTGCGTAAATCAGAGAAGTCAGGGGAAGGCCATGGCCTACTCTTCCCTCCAGACAAGGCGCAGGCCCCCGCAACCATGCAGGTCCCAACCAAGAGGGAGGCCTGAGCACAGAGCCAGGAGGAAGCCCTGAGTACCAGGGCTGAGTACCAGGGTAGGTGCTGAACCCCGACAAGGTAAAACAAAACAAAGAGGGAAAGCTCACTGGGCAGAGTGCTGAAGTACCTCCACCAGGGTTTTGATCGGAAAGGAAGGACCCGCTTGAAGTTACACTAGCCGTCTTTGTTTAGAAACACGCCCTCCCCCTCTCCCCCACCCTTCCTCATCTGTCTCTCACGCTCCTCTGCCTCCATACTCTTTTCTATGTCTCTGTCTCTCTCGGTCTCTCTTTCTGTCTCCATCTCTGTCTCCATTTCTGTCTCTGTCTGTCTTCTGTGTGTGTCTGCGTGTGTGCCTCTCTGTGTGTGTCTCTGTGTGTGCAAGGTTAGCTTCGGTTTACTTTATGTACTTTAACTAGATGCATTCGACAGGCCAAACACACTAACAAGTCTCACAATGGAGACATTACTGGGCCCGCTTGAGCAAATCAATGAACAATGGGAGGGCAGTGACAGTGACAGTGACTTTAACTGGAGAGTTTATTTCAAACTCTCCCCTCTTCCAAAATCACAATAGGATAGAATCTCTAGGTTTAACTGAACATTGCAGACACATTTTTCTAATGTTTAAACAGCCTTTTATTTCTGAGCTAGAGGGACAGTACAGAGGTTAAATCATTTGCCTTGCAAATGGCCTACCCTAGTATCACCCCTGGTTCCCAAGCCAGAAGTAAGCCCTGAGCACCACTGGAGGTGGCCCCAAAACCAAAACAAAAAAGGAAATAAACTTCTTTTTATTATTTGACTTAGATCTCAATAATAAACTTTCTTTTCTGGAAACCTGAACATGACACAGGCCTTCAGTAACCTGAAGAAAACTCCAAGTGTTAATCACTGGTTCAAATTTCACAAGTAAGGAAGCAATTTAGAACTTCCACAATCAGAAGTTAACCCCAGTAAGGGTCTTCACACTGAAGATTTTAGAGATTTTTCAGAAAATGTCAAACTTCGAAAGTTGACGTATCCCATGCTATTTAAAACAGATAATTGTTCTCAAATAGTGGACAGTTTCCTCTCAAAACTTTGAACTAAAATTTATGTATTACTTCTGGTTTTTTAACCTTGTTTCTTATTTTAAAAAAGCCTCTGGCATTTGTCTACCCACAATGGCCCCTTTTCTTTTTTTTAAATATTTATAAGGTCATAATGCACTGATTCTAATATCACTCTTATGTCACCTCAAACAGTTATGACTTCCCTCATTCTTACTGACTATTGTATATGCTATCTATCACCAAACCCTTGTAATAAAAAATATGAGCAATTCCAATATTATTAAACAAAACTATGGCTAATTATGACCAATGTGGATTTTTTTTTGCAATCACATAAATAAATTGTTCTAAACAATCGACCTGTTGCTCTGATAGTGCCCCTCCTTCCCTGAAAAAAAATTATTACTATTATATTCTGCTTATCAGAATCTGAGTATCAGAACAAACTTAGTAGAGCAATGGGAAAGATACTAGAAAAGACTTTCTAAAATCCAAATATCTATCCCAACTATGAGAGTTCTTCCAAACTTGCATCATGAATAACATCTTTTTTTTTCTCTTTGTCTTCATATGCTCCTTCCATATCTTGCTTTATTTTACTGGAAGGACACATTATCCTATTTGCCTATGATAATGCCTCATACATTTTACAAATATTATCTTGTGTACTTTTTCAACACAATCAAGTAATTCTGTATTCCATACAACAGCTTTATTCCATGAATATTTTAATTGTATAAAGCACCAAGTATGGTTTTATGCCACCAGGATTCATATATAAGTTTCCCAAAAAAAGGACCATTCTTGATTATACATGCATTATACCTGAGGGAATTTCTGGTTCATTATTCAAATAGTGTTCCCAGTGGTAAGAATCATCTAAACAAAAAAAAATGTAAGAAATTTACTGTTTACTCAAGCAAGAATTATTAATGATAACATCTCTGTTCCAGATTAATATAAGTCAGTTTCAATCATGGACAATTTCTCTTCTCTTGATTTCCTGTTAACAGATCACATAGCAGTAGCAATATTATCACAACACGTTCTTATTGTACTTGGGACAATAAAAAAAATCCAAGGTAGAAAAGATCATATATTGCTTTAAGTAGATACCCCATTATAGGGTAAAAGCTATTTAGCTATCTTAAGTTGATACTCATGATCTGTGAGATTTTCTCTCTTTGCCTGGGTTATTAGATTACAAATTTTGAAGCACTTTGAGAAACTGTTACCCCACATCCCACCACCATCACTATGTAAATTCATCTACTGGCCCTGTTCCAGGGACTCATGATTAAATGTCAAAAGAGATCAACTAAGCTGCAAAAAATTTCTTTTATGTCCTGTCCTACCTGAGACCTCCAGGGAGGGGATTGGGAGGGCCAAATTCTCACCCTATGAAAGCTTTGGCAGTCACACTCACACCCCAATAGCCGCCACCATGCCTCCAGCTGGACTCCACTGCCTCACCAATAAGCTCTACAGAGATGCAAACCTGCCGGAAATTTCTGGTACATCACACCCAGGTCCCATTGCTGCCACCAGGTAAACTCATCTACCGGCCTGTTCCAGAGACTCATAATTAAGTCTCGAAAGAGATTAAGTAGCCATAAAAGTCAAATACCCTGTCATGACTGAAACCTCAGGGACAACCTCAAGAGGGCGGATGGGCCAAGTTTCTGTCCTTCCCAAGTCCCAATTCTTGCACTCCCAAACCAGCAGCTGCCAACATGCTTTTGATGGGACTGTCCAGAGTTGTTCATTAGAGATTGAAAAGCAACACATCCAAGGAAGAAATAACATGAGTTAAATTGTAAATCAGGGATAAAAATATATTTCACAAGCATATGAGTCTATCTGATCTGAATAGCAGGAAATAAGTTACAGTTTAAGCTAGAACTTTGTTGAAAAAGCTTTCATTGCCAGACTAGAGAATCTAGACATGTTCTTGAATGAATTGAATTTTCAGTAGATTTTTCTCTCAGATTCATACTATTAAGAACTAAAAAGAGCCTTGCTCAGGCACTTCTCTAAAGACCCCCTCCATAGAATGCAATCCTCCAAATACTCAAGGAGGTGGGTACTATTATGCCCACCCCATTTTACAAGGGATTAAACTATGCCTGAAAGAAGTCAGAGGGTTTCAACATGAGTTGAGGACAGTAGCCCCAGGACTCCAATCAGGCTATCTATTCTGGGATACTGTTCTTACCTATTCCCCCAACACTGTCAGAGCCAGGAGGCATTGGATGGTCTAGGTATTAGACAAGTAAACATGCATCCCTGGGATGTGAATGGATTAACAAGAACAGACCCAGAAGGAAAGAGAAGAAAGAAGAATTTATTGAATTCATAGATGTTATTAGACCCCCTTGGGCAGAAGAGCACCAGCTCTATTGGTAACAAGCTTCCTTGGTGGTCAAATCCAAGCTCCTCTGATTCACCACCATTCATGTTTCATCAATCTGCAACTTTTTTTTGCTTTTGGGGTTACACCCAGCAATGTGCATGGGGTTACCTCTGGCTCTGCACTCAGAAATTATTCCTGGCGGTGCTCATGGGATGCTGGGAATCGAACCTAGGTTGGCCGCGTGCAAGGCAAACACCCTACCCACTGTACTATCACTCCAGCCCCAATCTGCAACCTTTTAATGCTTTACTGACCCTTTCTTTCCATGATTTCAACTATTACCTGATCCAGGCATTTGCCATCTACCTTCTGATAACTGTGAATATATAATGACACTTCTGCATCCCAGGGAGGGGATTGGGAGGGCCAAGTTCTCACCCTACGAAAGCTTTGGCAGTCACACTCACACCCCAACAGCTGCCACCATGCCTCCAGCTGGACTCCACTGCCTCACCAATAAGCTCTACAGAGATGCTAACCTGCCGGAAATTTCTGATACATCACACCCAGGTCCCATTGCTGCCACCACTTTTGCTTCTGACGCCTAACCCAAACCTCACCTAGCATTGAGAATTATCTTCTAAATATACATCAAATTTTATCTTCTCTTGCTTGGAATCCTTCAATGGCTTCTCATTGTACTGAACCTATAATCCACCCTCCTTGCCTTGTCTAAAAGTCTTTACAAAAGATAGTTCCCTCTAAGTGGATTTCCACCCTATGGACCACCTTGCAGACCCTCAACCACACCAAGGTTTTCTTTTCTCACCTTTATTCCTACAGCCTTACCACCACCACCCCTTTCTTCCTTTTTGAATGACTAATGGCAGCGTTGGGAAAGACGAGTAAGGAGAGGCTGCTAAAATCTCAGTACTGAGATGAATGGAGACATTACTGGTGTCTGCTCAAGTAAATCGATGAACAACGGACGACAGTGATACAGTAAGTAATACAGTGACTTCTATTCATACTTCAGTGAAAATATCACCTCCTCTGAGAAGCCTTCCTTTACCACCTTATCTAACCAAGAACCTATTTGAAGTACAAGTCATAGATATTCATTTTTAAGTCTTTTATAAGAGATTTGAGGGATTGAACCCGGGTCGACGGTGTGCAAGGCAAACGTCCTATCCACGTGAATCTGAGCTGAAATTTTCTGGAAAGCAGGAGCCCTTAGTAGTCACCTACTCTTCCTAGCATTTATTGGTGTCAGCATGCGCAAAATAATTTCAATGAGTAATAAAAAATGGGTCCCAAAGACTGATTATTATTGGATAGATTCTGAACAAACCCACATGTGGAGGGAGAGGAAGTACAAGAGGTGCATAGGGAGACCCTCCTGGAGGAGGGGTCCCTGAACTGGGGAGCTATCTTCCAATGGCAGGGGCAAACAGATAGTTGAGGACTATGGCATTCTGCTACTCAATTCACATGTGTTTGGGGTGGGGAGTTTGGGGTGGGGGAAATGACAGTCTCTTAAGAGACTTGGCAAGATCTGGCCATCTTCAACCTTATTAATGAGGCCTCTTAAGCAATTTGAAGCAAAATAACTTCCACACCACCAGCAGACTTCAAAGAGCCATTGAAAAGAGGAGGAACAGAATCAGTAACTAGGTTATTCAGTGAAGTCTCCTGTGATTAGGAAAAGCAAAGAAGGCAGTAATTACATTTTGCTGAGGCCCTGCATGCAGAAAGCATGGTTTTGCCTCCACCTGGCCTATTTCAGAAGAAGAGAAGGGAAATAAAAAGTAGAGGTAGCAAAAGGCAGTTGATGTCCTGCCCTGGAATGAGTAGAGCTTTCTCTCCACAGAGGGAGGAGTGGCAGGAGGAGAAAACTTCCTCTAAGTCTGAAAACGGGAGCGAAAGTGACAATTCCCTACAAAAGCAGGAGCAAGAGAGAAGCGGCAGGAGACTTGTCAGGAGTTAGTCTGTGAATAGGCTGGGAGCCAGAGTCTTGCAAACATTTGAAAAAGACGAAGGTGTGCAGGTTTCTGACTTCCAGGAAGGCAGGCTGCAGGCGGTGGAGCTCTGGGTAAGGAATGTGGTCAAGGAGTGGGGGTGCGTGATTTCTGGACTCAGGCAGATGGAGTTTGAAGTCCACCTCCTCTTCTTCTGCCAACCTGGGTGCATGCAAAATTGTGCAAGGGGCCAAATAATGGCAGGAGAGGAACAGTGAAAGGTTGCAGAGGTCTCAGCCAGAACATGGCACGGAGCAAGCACTCTGCCAAAGTGAAACCATGAGCACTGCTGTTCCGGCTGTTCTTGGGCTGTGGTAATGGGAAAGCCACTTGACCGCGGGCCTGGGGAATATGGATAAGCTCACTCAGCCTCTTCCTCATTGGCTTTCCCAGAGTTTGAACAACTACAAGTGACATGCTCCAGACTCCCAACAAGCATTCTAGAAACCAATTAAGTTTGGCCAGTAAAATGGCCAAGCATGAACCTTAGATGCAGTTGGGCATTTCCTGCTGCTTTCAGCTCTGAGTTGTCTTTGTTGCCTTTGACAAGCCAGGAAAGAGGGACAAGCAGGATCTTGGTCTCTTGGTCTGTTCTCTAATCTCCTAGGTGACCAAAGGTAACTGACTTTCTGATAGGAATATAGTCTCAACACCGGATTATGGGTATCAGTAGTCCCAGTGGAGACTTGGAAGGTGATGGCTATGTGGTAGGTTAGTTCTGTGGTATTCTGTGGTCATCTCTAGAACCCTGTCTGGGGCCCACACCCCTAAAAGTCCCGATGAGTATGCAAGTCTCTACTTGTCTCTTCGACAGTCACTCTGCTTCCTAGATGTCATCTGATTGCTCTGCTGAGTGCTTCTGTTCTTCCCCTTCTCAATTTGCACCTCTCTTTTGACAAACGTAAGAACATTCACTTTTCCTGGGAACACTGTTTTCCCTGAATTGGTCACTGATTTACCCAAACCTTACAGAACGTAGTTAAGGCATTATCACCCCCTGGTGACAGCTGCCCAAACTACAGTTGTCACACTGGGAAAGGAACACATTAAATAAAGCAGTTGTCATCATCACAAACCAAGCAAGGGCAGCCCACTCAATACTGATGTTCTTATGCTTAAAAATGGAGATGTAGAGAGAAAAGAATCTGGGGAAAGATGGGGGGGGCCAAGGCGATAGTACTGTCAGTAAGGCACTTGCCTTGCATGCAGCCAACCCAGGTTCAATCACCGGCATCCCATATGGTCTCCCAAGTCCTGCCAGGAATGATCCCTGAGCTCAAACCAGGAGTAAGCTTTGAATACCACTTGTGTGGCATGAAAAAAAATAATAAGCAATAATTTCTACAATGCTTCTCAGAGAGATGGAGCATCAATGACTCCACATTTGATCATCCTGTCATTTTGGAGGATGTCCTCTGTTCATCAAGAATGACTCACCCTGGACTCTCTGGTGGGTGCTGTGACCTGAGAAAGGTGACTCTCTTGCAGGGTACCCAAATCCTCTTCAGAAGGAGGCAGGAAATTAACACACTCTGCAACTGTCTCCTCTTTGTTTTTCTCCTTAACAAAGATTGCACTGACCATCTGGCTCCTGTGCTGGTAAGGGTGTCCCTCTGCATCTCCCTGGATGCGAATCACCTAACATTCTAAGCTTTTTTTTCAGTCTTTTGTGAGTTTGAAATTGCTTTTACAGTGCTTCTATTCTGTGCAATGAGAACAAGTAGTGAGCCAAAAGAGACAAAGGGGGAAAAAACCCCAGAGCCCAACTCCAATGGAAGTCACTCACCCCAGGACCTCCTTCTGCTCCCTGAAAACCTGTGTGGTAGCCCCAAGGAAGTGAAGAGGGACTCCTGGTCCAGTGCTTTATGGCCTACCTATGGCTGGTACAAAACCACTGATTTGTATTCAATCAGAAGACTAAGTTTTCTTACTTACCAAGGAAATCTCCATTTCGGAGAAATTAGAAACAAGATTTCCTTTCCTCTCAACAACTTTACTTTGCTGCTGTTCATTAGGCGTGACCATGTGACTGAGCTTTAATCAGAGGAACATAAGTAAAAGTGACTTGTGCCATTTCCTAATCAAGACTGAAAGAAACAGCTGAGCCCCTTCTATGCTCTCTGTGCCCTCTCAGTAAAGAGACACAACTCCAGCTGTGATCTGAGAGGGTGACTTTATATGTGTGTGGGGAAATATATGTGTGTCTGTGTATGTTTGTGTTTGTGTATGGATTTACTCTAAGAGATTGAATTGAAGCACTTGATCACGAAGCCCAAAAAGGCCAACACCTGCAGTTGGCAAGCTACAGTCCCCGGAGAGCCAATGGTATAGTTCTGCTGTGAATGATGCCGAAGGCCTGAGAAACAGGAGCGCCAATGGAATAACACATCCAAACCCAAAGAAAGGAGAAGGGCTGGGGAGGTCCCACAGAGCTTGCCATCAAAGTGGCAGAAGCACAAGATGAGTTGAGCCCAGGTGAAGGACAATTGCTTTCCAAACAGAAGGTCTTCCTGTACTCTTCTTGGCATGAAAAATAAATTACTATTATGTCTGAGTCATTATACTGATATTTTTGCTGTAACATGGAATTTTACAATTCACAAGCGAACGTCTGAGCTCCCAAAGCAGTGCAGAGAAGCGATCAAGGAAGACCTCAAAGAGAGAAGAGCAGCAGTGCTGGCAGATGCGGCAGAAGCAGGGAAAAGCATACAATGCCCACCTGTCCTTCACCATCTACAAGACCAAGATGACTGCCCTCTGAAGTCCTGATAGATCTATCACATATTTCAGAAGGGCAACTGAGAAGATTGTCCATGACTTCTACTCAGATTTCTTCAATAGCCATGTCCACCTGCCGACATACCAAATTCTGCAGGATGGATATGACGTTCCCAACATTCTCCCATCTGATATTCGACACACCATTTCATAGGTAAAGAAATGAACGGCACATGGACAGACAAGGACAGACCCGAACACCTGAAGAACCTGACATCAGTACTCATCAATACACTGGCATGGCTCTTCAAACACTACCTGTGGGAATGCAAGGCTCCATCCCAATGGAAAACCAGCAGGACTACTGTACAAGAAGGGAGACATCCATGACATTGGCAACTATTGCCCAATATGCCTGTTGTACATCATCTACAAGCTGTTCACTTGAGTCATCCTGAATAGGACTGGCAGAACACTAGATGAAGGACAACCATGCAAGCAAGCCAGTTTCCGAAAAGGATTCAGCATTATCGACCATATCCACACGATCACCAAGCTCATTGAGATTTCTCGGGAGTTCAAGATGCTGCTCTGTCTAACGTTCATTGATTTAAAGAAGGCCTTTGATTCTATTGAGACGGAAGCATTTAGCTTATCCAAGAAATTAACCCCTCCCATCCACTGGTCTGGGGCTGCCTTAAAATGAAACATAAACATGAGTAGAGGGGTTGTGTCCTCTTGCCAAAGAAGGAGACTGGCATTTTTACTTGCCTTGTATTACAAAATTTGTTACAATAAGGCAATTTAATTAGCCCAGCAGTTTGAGCTTTTAATATTACTGTATTTAAGCAATTTCCTTGGCACTCCTGCTGTTTTATGAGGCTATAATTTGGTTTCCAAATGGAGAAACAATAAGGCCAAATAAAGTAAAAGGATGGCAGCATTATTCTGGAGGTTAAGCCTAAGGCGAGGTACCAGTGATGCAGGGCAACCATCTATGCTGGCTTCCTCCAAGGACACTATAATTGTTTAGAGTGTTTTATTGCTAATTGCGAAGCGATTGCATCCAAAAACAGAAAGGAAAAGGCATTTGCTAGGACCTGAATTCAGGCTTTTTCTTTAGAACCAAAATACTGCACCAATGTTAGCAATGATGAAAATATAGGAACCACGTGAGACATTGCTTTCCAGTTTTCCTTCAGTAGAAGCTATTGAAACCACGTTTTCAATAAAGAAAGGATGTGACCTAATTTTATGGATGTTGGAGTTGTGGGAAAAAGGAGCCGGGAGGGATATGGAACCACAATCCTGAAGCACAAATTGTGGAAACCATAAGATGGTCCATATAGAAAAGGTAAACACTAGTTTTCCTGGTGTTGATTCTACTCATAATGTGGGACTCATGTGTTATTTATGTGGCAAAGGCAGAGTATGGTTTTTCTAGCATCAAAGACATGGAATCTCGAAGTATCTATGTGAGAAGGGGGGGGATGTGCTTTCCCAGAAGTCGAGGATGTGGGGAATCAGCAGTGTCAAAGAAAGTTGGTTGGAGATTAGTTTTCCTGGAGAATAAAGCTCTTCCAGTGAACGGGGAATTTATATTTGGCCAGAAGAGTTTTAACAGACTGGATGAGGGGACTCTGGGAAGTGGAGGTTTATGGTATCATATATACAACATTGTAGATAGGCTTGATGCAATTTCTGAAGTTG
The DNA here is from genome assembly GCA_028565675.1 of Sorex palustris. Classification (NCBI taxonomy): domain Eukaryota; kingdom Metazoa; phylum Chordata; class Mammalia; order Eulipotyphla; family Soricidae; genus Sorex; species Sorex palustris. The sequence goes on along the minus strand of JAOXYA010000045.1, from coordinate 42,098,977 downwards.
ACAATGGAATCAAGAGAAAAAGTAAAATAATAGATACTATCAATTTTTGAGCCCCAACTAGGCAGCAGACACCTTGATATGTCTGGAAAATCTCACATGAATCCTTTTCAACCTTTGAAGATAGGTGTGATTATCAAGCCCATTTTATAGATAACACTAAAATTTCAGTTCAGTAAAATATTTACTCAAAATCTGTTGAACAGTTAGGACATAGCAGTAAACAAAACAAACATTCTACTTTCAAATAACTACTGGCAAATAAATGATAAGATTTAAACTCCAACCCAGTTTTGTCTGATATCCATGTTAAAACCATGATTTGTTAGTTGTGGGACTGCATAACAGAAATTTAACCAAGTGTTCATCACTTTATTTATCTATAGTTAAGAATAAGTCTATACAGCTTTTAAAATTTTCAAAAATTTCTTTTTTTAATTACATCCCTGTGAGATACACAATTACAAAGTTGTTCATGATTGAGTTTCAGTCATATACTGTTTCATCACTTGTCCCTTCACCAGTACATATTTCTGACCACCAATGTCACCAATGTCCCTCCTCCAAGTCTGCAGCCACTACTTCTTTGCTCTCCATCTCTCTCTCTCTCTCTCTCTCTCATTTTGGGCATTATGGTTTGCAATAGAGGTACTGAAAGATTATCATGTTTATCCCATCATGTTTATCCCTTTACCTACTTTCAGCATCCAGTTCTTGTCCAGAGTAATAATTTCCAACTGCTTTTGTTATAGAGGTTCCTTAACTATCCTAATTGCCCTCCCACCGCCTTCCAACCACCAGCACTTGTGACCAGCTTCCAATTAAAATTTGTTTTACCCCAGGTATGTGGGACTTGTGACTGAAATCACCAGGTTCCCACAGAGTTGGGAATGGGCACCCTTCCCCCATATCTCTCTACTTCCAGTAGCCTGAAAGTCATTCCCAAGAACGGCCTCTGTGCCATCTAAGTTCATTAACGGCCATCATCCAGAGATGCAAAATAAAGCTCTCATAAAAGAGCAACACAGAATGATACACCATAGAGATGCCTCCAGACCCCATGCAGGATGTCTATTATGGGGCAATCTGAAGGAGGGTGGGTGAGTTCCCCTCCCATGCCAACTGAGCCCCGGCAGACAAACAACCCCAGAACTCAAGTGCTGCCATGCTCAAGGCTGCTCTTCACAGGCTTGGACAGCCTCATCCAATAGTGAATCTGCTGAAAAGCCCAGGTATATGGGACTTGTGACTGAAATCTCCAGATTTGCACGGATTTGGGAATAGATGACCTCCCTCTATCCTCTCTAGCTTCCTGTATCCTGGCAGTCATGCCCAGGAACTGTCTCTGGTGCCATCTAAGCTCATTAATGTCCATAATCTAGAGACACACAAATAAAGCTCTCAGAAGAGAGTAATACAGAACAATATGCTACAGAGATTCCTCTGGACCCAAAGTCCCCATCCAGTTGAAAAAAAATTTAAACTGACCTCAGCTGTATAACTATTTAAAATTTTAGAATTTTTTCGAGCATGTGGCTGCATTTGTAGCCGTGTGACATTTTATATGTTGGTAATCTATTACACAAGGGCTTACTGGCTCCAGGGTGAAATACAGCAGTCTTCACATGTGTTCCTCTAAGAAAACTTTTTTGGATCATTTTTAGTGGATTATTCATAACAAGCAAAGCAAAATAAATTATTTAGGTCCTGCTCTGGGGGCAAGGTTTTTTGGGGGTCAGGGTGGAAACATTTGAAATATGATAGTGGTTATATGTAATGGTGGTGAAATTGGGTTGCAATATTAAATGTAACAAATTATTGTGAACAACTTTATAAAAATAAAATAAAAAAGATGATCTTGCCTATTTTTTTGAGATTAGATTTGCTTTTATTGTTTTTAATGCAGACAAAAGCCACAACTGGTGGCTTATTATTAGTGTAATTCTAGAGCTGAAATTGATTAGGAACCAAAACTTTTCTATTAAAATTAGTAAGCCCTTTTAATAATTGGTGTTGAAAAAACTGGACAGCTACATGCAAAAAAAAATGGGCTCAGACTTCTACCTACCACCATGCATAAAAGTCAGATCAAAACGGAATAAAGACTTCAAATCAGACCAAAATCCATCAGGTACATTGAAGAAAAGATCAGCAAACCCTCCACGACATTGAAGCTAAAGATACCTTCAAGAATAAAATGCCACTGGCCAAGCAAATGGAAGCAGAGACAACCAAAGAAGCTTCTTAAACTAAGAAGTTTCTGCACCTCAAAAGAAACAGTGATCAGAATACATAGACAGTCTACAGAATGGGAAAGGATATTCACCCAAAACCATATACAAGGAACTGGTTGAACTCTACAAGAAGAAAACATCCAATCCCATCAAAGAATGAGGTGGTGAAATGAACAGAAACTTTCTCAAAGAAGATATCCAAAAGGCACATGAAAAAATGCTCTTCATCACTAATCATTAGGGAGATACAGATCAAAACAACAATGAAATATCATCTCACATCACAGAGACTGGCCCACATCCAAAAGAAGCAACCAGTATTGGCATGGATATGGGGGAAGAGGAGACTCTCCTTCACTACTGATTGGAATGCCAACTGGTTCAGTCTTTTTGGAAAACAATATGGTCGTTTCTCAAAAAACTAGAAATTGGAGCTCCCATTTGACCCAGCAATACCACTTTCTGGGATTATATCCTGGGGATGCAAAAAAATTACAGTAGAAATGACATCTGCACTTGTATGTTTATTGAAGCACGATGTATAACTGCTGGAATCTGAAAAAAACCAAATGCCCAAGAACAGATTAAAGAAATTTTGGTACATCTACACAATGGAATACTATGCTGCTATTAAAAAAGATGAAATCATGAAATTTGCATATAAGTGGATCAACGCAGAGAGTATTATGCTATGTGAAATGAGTCAGAGAGAGAGGGACAGATATAGAATGACCGCAGTCATTTGTGGAATATAAAGTGACCTAATGGGAGACTCCTGCACGTCAGAGACTGGCAAGCTACCCGTGACATATTCAAGATGCCAAAAACAGTAACTATCATGGGCCTCATTTCCCTGGCCCTGAAAGAGTCTCAAATAAGGCAGCATTGTGAGTAAGGAGAGGCTGCTAAAATCTCAGGGCTAGGATGAATGGAGATATTAGTGGCACCTGCTCGAGCAAATCGAAGAACAACGGAGTAACAGTGATATAGTGATACAGTGAATGGGAGACTAACACCCAAGGATAATAGAGATAAGGGGCAGGAAGATCATTCCACGCTTGGAAGCCAGGAGACTAACACCCAAGGATAATAGAGATAAGGGGCAGGAAGATCATTCCACGCTTGGAAGCCAGCCTCACATGCTGGGAAAAAAGGCAACTGGGATAGAGAAGGAATCACTAAGTAAATGATGCTTGGAGGGCTTGCTTGGGATGGGAGATATGTGATGAAAGTAGACTATGGATCAAACATGATGGACACTTAGTACCTATATTACAAACCATAACACTCAAAGGGAGAGAAGGGAATGTGCCTGCCACAGAGGTGGGAGGGATGGGAGGTGTCGGAAGGGATACTGGCAACATCGGCAGTGGAGAATGGGCACTGGCGGAGGGATGGGTACTTGATCATCGTATGACTGAAACAACATAATCACGAAAGTTTGTAAGTCTGTAACTATCTCACAGTGATTCATTAAAAATAAGAATAAAAAAGATTTAAAAAATAAGTAATTTTAATAACAAGATAAAGACTAGTGGTAATGTTGAGGGAGAAAGTAATACACAAAAATGAATATTTAGTTGAAAATAGATAATAATATGTAAAAAAAGAAAAAAAATCAACTTCTTTGTGAAAATTATATATGGTCATGAGGTTAAGTCCCTGCCTAAGAATTCAGTAAGCTATTTGTTGCTAGTTGAGTCTTCTGTGTTATTGTTTTTGGTTGTTGAGTTTAGTTGACATCTATATTTCTTTCCCATCTAATTTGGTGTGTTCCTACCGGAATTTCAGTATGAGGAATTACGAGGTATGGTGCTGCTGAATGTGGCCATGAAGTACAGAGACTTCTAGATCTATAGTCTGGGCCAATGAATTGAAATGGCATCACTAAAGGAGAAGGTCATGGCATCAGGGGCTTCTGGAAATATGGGGGTGGGAGTGGGGAGGTTGCCTGCCCCCGCTCTGAGAAGCCACCAGAGTTCTCAGCCTGCACACTGAAATTATTTGCAGTTTGGTGTCTCTGCAGAAGCATTAGTGAATCATTGTCGTTGAGCACTTAGTGTTATTGCAACAGTGGGGTAGGACTTCTGGGGCTTTGGCAGGGTAGATACTCAGCTCCTTTCCCTCCCAGATTTTTCAGCAGTGGGGAATGGTACATCCATAAATTTTAGCTGCTTGGCTTATTTCTTCATTTAACTGGATAAAGTTCCTAATGTTGCTTGCAGGGAATAACCTACTATGCCAATTGTTTTTATTCATCCCTGGATAAACAGGGGTTACCCAAGAACTTTGACCATTATATTATCAATATGTAGAAATTCAGCAAGTTAATGTATTTGTAGCATAAACACATGGAGGTACCTCATAGTTTTTTTTCTAAACTGGAGAATATGAGGCACAACCTCACTATGCGCTTCTCCCATTTACCCTGAAATATGCGTGGTTTGCCACCTTTTGCATACTCACTATCTGGTACTTCTGGGGAATTTCTCACTATGTTGTAAGGCAAGCTATTTATGATATAGCCTGCCTACTTTTTCTTTGGAAGCAGCAGAGATCAAATCATTTCTTGGTGTCAGGGACAGCCAGAGACAGGAATGTGGTTCAAGTGTTTTTAAAGCTAGAGACATGAAACTGGGCAATATATTACAGATGAAGTGGCTCGTGACTGTCAGAGTTAGGATGAGACTTGTGCAAGGCTTGAGCTTGCTCTGTGACTCCTCAAGTGCTCACCTGTGTGGCATTTTTTGGTTCCTGCTTCGTGTTTGGGTCTGGACCTTAGAACCTCCAATGGACACTTTCAATGAACTCTCCTTTAAATGAAGTATTTCAAGAGTGAGTTTATGTTATTTGTAACCAGTATTGGGAAACACTTGTGGCTGTGTGGAGAATAGAAAGGACAGTGAATTATAATTTTCATATGATGAGAAGGACCACAAATCTGATTTAATTTCCTTCTGATTCAGAAGTTTATTGTATATGTTTACAAGAAAAGGAAAGAGAGAGGATTGGGTGTTTTTCATGTGTCAGGAGCTATAAAACGTCTCCCTGTTAATCTTTACAAATATGTTCTAAAGTATTTAAAACTCACTTCTATATCATATACCCTTGAATAAACTTAATATACATTATTAATATAAATTAAATGATCATAATTACTGTTATAAATTACAAATATAACATGCCACTAAACCTGATCCTTATTTTAAGAACCCATGAATATCTCTAAAATAAAAAAAATGATAATTATTTAAAAAATGGAACAACTGGGACCAAAAAGACAGTATTGTTGGCAGGGCAATTTCCATGCATGCATCTCCTCCAGGGGTTCATGCCCACACCGGGAGTGAGTCTTGAGTGCAAAGCGGGAGTACGCCCCGAGAACAGAGGCTGTCCCCCACCTCCTCCACAAAAAGAAAGAAAAACTGAAACATGGCATTTTGCTACTGGAGTCATTTGACTATCTTGAAACTATAGGAGCAGAGCAGAGTGAGACGGAGCTCTGGATGGAGACACAGTCCACACGCTGCGGACACCGTTCGAATCTCCAGCAACACAGTCACAGCGTGAGCACTGCTAGGAAGGAGCCTGAGCACACAGCCAGGGCGAGCCCCGAGCACCACTGGGCACGGCCACAGCTCAACCACCCTCTCCTCTGATAGGAAAACTCTAAACAATAAAGGTTTAAATCAGGAAAAAAGGAATCAAGATTCATTAAATAATATTTAACCTCACATCTTCAGGAAAAACAAATTAAATCCTTAGAAGGATGTAAATGTTACAACTGGAAAAATAAAATATAAAAATGAAAAATGTGAAAATAGATAAAAAATAGTTCTTTGAAAGAATAAACAAGATTCACACACCCTTAGCTAGACTCAGGAAGAAAGGGAGAAGTGAAAACTAACAACCAAGAAGCATGAAGGATTATAGGAGCTACGATAAACAACATTATGCCAACTAAATTTGAGAATTTAGAGAAGAAATAGACTAATTTTTTAAAAAAAAATTATACAGACTCCCAAGATTAACTCATGAAGATATGCAGAACCGGAACAGGCCAATTTTAAGTCCTAAAATTGAAATAAAGGTAAAGGTAAAGACCCTCCCGTTGATCATCGATTTGCTCGAGCGGGCCCAGTAACGTCTCCATTGGAGACT
>JAOXYA010000045.1:42056121-42067812 GCA_028565675.1 Sorex palustris | reverse complement strand
CCCCCCCACTTCCCCGCCCACCCTGCCACTTTTATGTTTTTTTCTTAAAACAAAGTAAAGAGGCTTATTTCTAGGATCCTTGTAATGCCTGGTTTTAGTAGATCTTTCTTAATTTACTAGAGATAGCCTACAAGGTACTTAACAAAGCAAACTGTGTTTCAAAAGTATTTCAGTATGATTGAGAAACAACATAGAGTTAGAAATCCTAGCTTCTGGGACACCATCCAGCTTTCATTAGGCAAAATCTATGATAGTGCTGATGTTGGACTTTGATCTGCCCATATATTCATGAATATGGCTCAATCTTTTAGCTTTTACTCCTACCCTAGCCTGTGACCGCTCTCACCTCTATAAAACCCAGAGGAGCCCTGCCAAGTTCAGGGGACTGGGTCAAAAGAAAAGCTGAATTGGGCTTTTAGCTGAGACATTTGTTACAGTCCAGAAGAGGTGGGTTTGTGAGGTAGAATGCAAAGATATAAATTCCTTTATAATTCCTTGCAATTCTAAAAATAAGGCTGAAATCCATGCTCGAGTTGTGCCAGAGCTCCAGGCATCTTCTAGATTAGACTGTTATGCAGACAGAACTCTTTATAGTACTAATTTGCAATTAAACTACGTTTGCATGGAGTAAAATTTTAACTTTCATGCATTGATGTACAAAAAGGATCCATAATGTTGTGTTATGCACTGTGCCCAGAATTCTCCCCTTTAAAATGATCTGTGCAAGTCTCACATTTGAGAAGTTCCAGCAGGGACTGAGAAAACTCAAGTGGGCTTTGATTTCAGCAAAGATTTCTCAGGATCTATACATGCCACATGATTGAGAAACTGCCATTGGAGAATTCCCTCCAGACACGTTTGGAAGCAAGAAAAGCCATCCTCAAGCACTGGTTCAATTGTTCAGTGACCCAGGATACCCTCAATGAGACAGAGAGAAAGTTGGAGGCAGCATTACTTTATTTCCAAGTATGGCAATGTCATTTGAAGCAGGCGCAGTAAACTAGGTGTGACTGGCCATATACTTTTTGGAACCGATTGAGTTCTTTTTAGTTTGGCTCTTTTAGAGCCTGAATTAAAGCAGATGGGAAAAGAAAGCTATCAGTGGAAATTTGAAGAGCTAGGTGTGGGGCTGAGGGCCTACTGGCCATCTTACCTGGCTCCCAAATATTTACAGTACTTGATACTGCTTGCTCTCAAGGGACAATGACAGTCAAATTGGGATTTGATGGAATGAAGGTGCCAGGGAGGCAGGCAGAAATGTCAAGAAGTGTGTTAGGAAATGCACCTTTGCAACTGCACAGCAAGCTCGAAGAGGAGAGACCCTGGCAACTGATGCTTTTACAGAGGAAGGAGGCCACTGGGAGTGGGAAGGACACTTGGGTATGGGTGGTAGAAATGTTTTTACGTTTGGTACACTTGACATATATTCAAAAGTACCTCCAGGTTATTTCTGGAAGACCATTCATTCAATGTGCTGCCAAATGTTCTTTCCCAGCGATTTGGTATCTGTTGAAAAAAGTCTATGTTACATGTTTCTCCTGCTTCTGTTTTTGCTGCTTTTCAATCTTTTTCTTATTCCTCATCTGCAATCTTCCCAGATAAAAAACTCAGGGTAACTTAAGAACAACACACAAACAAGAAATAATAATAATAATAATAATAATAATAATAATATTCAATCCTAAGGACAAATTTGCAGAAGGATGAACTCCAAAGCCAACTCTTTTGTTTACCAGGACCAAGTCCTTCAGAGCTTTGTTTCAACAGACTTTTGTAGGCTTAACAGCATAAGAGAAGCTCATCCCTTAGCCTGGATTTTGTAGCAAATTAGAGATGAGTATTTTAAAAGCCTTGTTTATAAAGAAGAAGAAAATAAGATGAAAAAGATACAACTTAGATGTATGTGATTAAGTTAGAATATTTGAAAGTGATGCCAAAATAGTTTCTTTAGAGTTTCTGATGGAAAACACAGCAGGATGAAGTGGAAGGAATGAGAGTATTTGGCACTTGCAGTCCTGGGTTCAGTGCCTAGCTGGCCTCCTAGCAAAGAGAATTTGCAAGTTGACTTTGCAAGTCATAAGTGCTTCCAAGCTCTAGCACTAAATCAGTCTTTTTACTGAGAAATCTCAGTTTTGTTTAATGGACATTTACTCAGAGAAGCTAAAATGTGGACAAAAAGTCCACCAATTGCTACTGGGACATCATGGCTTCTAATCCCTTTGGTAGAGGGAGATACTTAGTTTTATTTCCCTCCAATTAAATTATAGATTCATGCTGAGACCAGCAACTCAAACTGCTTCAAAACCCTGAACTTCTTCCTTGCTATCCTCTATACCATATTTGTAGCTCTCTTCTCTCATGGACAAATCCTAGAAAATTTTTCTATGTATCCACATGCTCTAATCTATGAAATACTGAAAATACTCAGGAATATCACAACACCTCCACTGTCAACAAAATGACGGATCAAGTTCCTTGGAAACAATGTTTTGCATTGTTTCCAAGAATAAATGTCACTGAGTATGTATGCCTGTGCTTTTGCTTGTGTACATGTATGTTTGTAGTGTTATGTTCACGTTACTTCAGCTAATTCTTTTAATTCTTACATTAATCTTGTGTTTTTTATGTTTCCAACTTGATATGTAATAAAATTAGTTATGTATATCTATCTTTAGAATGCCTTTTAAAAATCTTGGATTTAATGTACAATATATTTAGATACAATAAAAATCAAAAGTTCACCTTCCTTAAAAAAATCTTTGTAAATTGAGTATATACTTTGCCTAACAAGATTTCTAAATTACTGCTTGAAAAATGATCTCAGGATATAAGGACTACAAGTGTCATGAAGATAATAGTTATGTTTATTCAATTGCCCTAGATATGTTCCAGTACTAGTACTTGCATTTCTATGGAGAATAATGGCAAATGGTCAAAAATCACCCATTCATTCTTTGAGTAGAGGTTCAAGCTTTTCATGCAATTTTAAAGATGGAGAATAATTATTCCTTATGGAATCTTAGTTCCTTGAAGTATATGATTTAAAAACATGCATTTGAAATCATTTGAAATAGCGATTGCTTTCCTGAGCCCCAGGCATGCAGTATTCAGTGGCAACCACCAGCAATACAGTCTTTGAAGAAAAAAAAAAGACATTTCACTCTGAAGATTTTAGGAGCCTTGTAGGTAAAAGAAAGGAATGTCAGCCATGTGACTGCTGAGGGACAATTTTCTGTCCCACAAAGTGACCTTCAGATGCTGTTCAGAGTGCTAAGAAGGATGAGTGACTCATTTTGGTTAGAGAACATGTGGACGTGGAAATGAACTGCCCTCTTGGGTTAAGCCTACCTTCTAATTTGGGGGCACTAATGCATTTTAATGGTATTGCCCACTTTAGGGTTAGTTGATGAAGAACAGCTGTTGCTCAGCTGTTTTCAGTCTTTTTGTTTTGTTTTGTTTTTAGTCTTTTTTGTTTTGCAAAAGTAATGTGTCTTTTTGAGGCTTGGGGACAGGATGTAGTTAAAAAAAATCAAGTCGCATGGGAGTGAGGTGAGAAATCAGATTATCTATATTTTTTAAAAAAGAACATTTATTGAGGTTTCATGCTGAGCCAGGGACAGTGCTAAGTGCTTTATATTAATTTTCTCATTTAATCTACAGAGCAACTTGGACAGATATATGATTATCTCCTTTTTTATTGAGGTGTTGGAAGGTAAAGTGAATTCCCCCAAATCACAAAGCTTTTAAAAAATGGAACTGGAGTTTGAACCTAAGTCAGTGTATTGGAACCCTGTTTTCCCTTTGATATATATCACAATGCCTATACACCCATTATTACTACTACCAATTACTGCCACCAGTAATGTGGTGTGCCAGAAGCTGGGCAGGATTTTCTCATTTAATACTCAAAGTGACACTTCAAGATATTATTCTGGTCCAGCCTCTATTTAGAGATGCAAAAAATGAAGTACCAAGAAAGTAACCCAGGTAACTCAAGCCATTCATCTCATAAGCTTTGGCCGCTGGTTTTTTGAACTCTTGGCCCTGTCCTCACTCACTGTATTATCCACTGGCTAAGATTAAATATGCTCATGGACCCTTCAACATAGCCTGAAGAGACAGTGGGGCACATACAACAGTTTCCTAGGATTACTCTCACAACCCCACTCCCCCATAAAATTGATGGCTTGTTGCATCAGTTTTTAAAAATTGGGTGAGGGTAGGGGGTATGGCACAAGACTAGGATCTAATCAGTAGGAGTAGAGGTAGGACAGAGGTCAAAGGAAGGAAACAAAGGCAGTAGGCCAGGTTTGGGAAAAGATTGAGAAACATTGGCCTAAACCACAAACATTCTCTCATTTCTGCCTAGGAATCTGAAATCAAGGTGTTTGCAGGGTTGATTCTTCCAGACTTCTTTTCTTGGCTTGTCGATGGCTATCTTTATCCTCACACATATCTTACTTGTGTGTCTGTCTCAAAAATTCCCTTTCTTTGTGTTTCAAATTTTCAGAAAAGGGGGTGTGTTTAGGGCTTAGTTCTGGCTCTACACTCAGGGAATATTCCTCATAGGCTTGGGGGACCATTTGGGGTTTCAGGAATTGAACCCACATGGGACATGTGCAAAGTAAACACTGTACCTGCTATACTCCCCAGTCTGATGCCCCTTCTTTTTTAAGACTTCCCATCACAGTTGAATAAAACTCACCTGAATGACTGCATTTTAACACCTCTGTAAAGACCCCATTTCCAAATAAAGTCAAATCCTGAAGTATTCAGTCCTATAGGACTTTAAATGGATTTGGGATGATACACTTCTAGCCATAACAGAGCAGGTTCAGAGTCATAAGAAAGTTCTAAAATTTCTTGAAGTTCAATTGATTAGAAAAGAATAAGCGTGGAAGGAATGTTAAAAGCTCTGAAGATGAGCAGAGACTGAGCTCAGAGAAAGACAATGTGGAGATCGCTTCATAGGAAAGGATCGTCTGGCTAGATTATCAGCAGGTGGTGACAGGCAAAGGTTTGATATGGTGTGGGAATCTTATTAAAAATTATTATTTTAGTTTGGGGGGCATACCCAGTGGTGCTCAGGACTTACTCTTGACTCTCTTCTCAAGAATCACTCCTGCAGGGGCTTAGGGGACCATAAGGGATTCAGGGGATCAAATGTGAGCTGGCTACATATAATGCAAGAGCCCTGTCTGCTATACTATTGCTCTGGCCCACAGTGTGGGAATCTTGTGAGATTACTTTGAATTACTACAAAGTTAACTCATTCGTTCATCATCATGTAAAGTTGACCTACTATATTCTGGGTCCTGTGGTAGCAATTGGGATAATAAGTTCATTCTTTTAGTCATGAAAGCAAACATATGTGTTAAACCATAGCAACATCAAAAGAGAAAATGCATTGTTGTGAGAATATAGTGCCCACCCTTCTATATGACAATACCACCAAATTATGCATAAAAAATCACTTGGGGACTTGAGTGAATATATCTAGTTGAATTTGTAAAATTTTTTTATGCCCATGGAGGAAAATTCTTGAGAAAAGATTTAAGACTTGGACCAAGATCCAGTTTTGGATTTGGGATAATACACTTCTAGCCATAACAGAGCAGGGGTTATGGTTAGCCATAACCAACCAAGAGAATGTTGGTTCTTTTTCCTGCGTGTATTGCTTTCTTGAATGATTGTTACCAATCTTTTTAAACAAGTAGACTTGTTGAATTAAGAGAATACTTTGTATAGATTTTTTAAAATTTTTGCAGAATTTTTAAGAGAATATTTGAAGGGTTTTGTTCATTTTTGAGCTTGCTTAGTCATGCTCAGAGTTTACTACTGACTTTCAGGGGACCATATAGGTTGCCAGGGATGCAACATAAGCACCCTGCCTTCTGTACTGTCTCTGGGCCCTGAAGATTTTTTTCCTTCCCTTCATTTTATTACCTGAAGATTTTTTTCTATCCGCTTCATTTTATTACCAAATGTGTCTTAGATGCTCATCTTACATTTTTACCAGAGGCATTGACATTTGAGAAAAAACTGAGACTACTAGACAAAAATAATAATTTAAAAAACCAATAAAAATTTGCTAATTCTTTCTAAAATGAGTCAGAGAAGGTCATCAGTAGCGTCTTGGTCCCATCCTAGGGGAACTTTGACTGTACAGCATGAGAATTTCATGTAGCCACATGCTGAAGGACCCACATCATTTTCAGCAGGTATTTCCACTTGTCTCAGATTTTAAACATTTATATGTAAGAACTGCCTTAATCTCAGAGAAGAGATTCAACTTCGAGGTAACCCACTCAGGGTGTAGATAAAGACTATCACACCTTGGAGGCATGACTGGAGGTCACACTTATGTAAATTATGATTTATTTCTTCCTGATGAATGTTACCTCCTTGGCAACATCAGGCAGAAATAAGTCATAATTTACAATAAGAATGCTTACATACAATATTTACAACACAATACATGATCTAGGCATACCATATATTAAATGGCAATAACTTTTATGTGCCCAGTGAAAATTTCTGCAGACCAGTAGTTGAAAACTTTTCTAGAACAGCATTCTTCAACCTTTTTATACCTGCAGGCCAGAGGAAATAGAGATATTTTGCAGAATGGCTAACACAAAAATGAATGCAGATAGTATTTTATTTACTAAATTTAATTTTTAGTTTTAAGTGAGTACCACATTTTCCACACAATTGGGGTGTAGAGAGAAATTGCCAGGAAATTTCTGTGTCTCGGCCTGGTCTGTAGACCGTAGGTTGAAGAATAGGGCTCCAGAGATGAGAGTTATGTCTGGCCTCCTTCCTTTGATTCAGTATTTGTTTTGTGCCTGCTCACATATATGTCAAGAAGGACATCTGAGAGATAGACACAAATGATACACAATCTTTCCAGAAATGTCCCTCCCTGCCCCCCCCCCAATTCCCCTATTATGTAAGGGGATTACCAAGGATAAGTTTAACTGACAATTGGAGATTCAGAATGGTTCCTGGCTGCGAGGAGTTAATATGCCAAGGTAAAATAATGGGCGCCAGAAGTACCTGAAGGCTTCCAGAAGACTAAAGAATCCTAAGGAACAGCAAAGAAAAGGGTGAGGATCACAGGGAGACTGGATATTCTGTGGGTGGCAAGAACCTTCTCAAAAAAGGAGACTCTTTATAAAACCCTCTAGGGGTCAGAACCGAACACAGATTCTTTTTCTTTCTTTCTTTCTTTCTTTCTTTCTTTCTTTCTTTCTTTCTTTCTTTCTTTCTTTCTTTCTTTCTTTCTTCCTCCAACATCTGCTGATGCTCAGGGGTTATTCTACATTCAGAAATCACTCTGGGTGATGCTCAAGGACCTTATGGGACCATATCGAACTTGGGTCTGCCTTGTGCCTTACCCTCTGTAGCATAGATCTCGCCTAAGCACCTCTTCAGACTTGGGCTAAGTACAGGGTGGGCATATTGTTCTTTGTCAAACCTGTAAGTTAGTTCCTTTTTAAAGATGCCTCCCTGCTTCTTGCCATTTTTGATCTTCTTCTGATCATAAGGTCTGAATTCTTTTGTCTTCTGTTCCTGAGCCCTGCAGAGGCTGTTTTGGCCCTTGGGATAACCCTTTCTTTAGATGGCAAACTCATTTTCTTCTTAACAGACCAGAGGAACCAGACGTAATTCAACCCCTTTCTCCATCAGGCACTGCTCTCAGGAGGAGACCATAAAGAAAGTGATCTTTGTTGCTTTCTGAGTAAGAGGATGAACCACGCACCTGCTCTTAACACTACTTAAATGACCAAGACATTTTTGCTGTTGTCCTGGGTCAACAGCTGTTTTGGGGTAACAATGGCAACTGACTGTCAAAGTGTCAGTTTTGCCCCAAAGGAAATGTATTTTTTAGGAGGGGCATATTTTGAGATGCTTGGGGTATTGTTCCTGGCTCAGTGCTTCTGGGGATCGAACCTAGATTCCTTCATGTAAAGCATACATTCCATCCATTTGAATCATCTTCCTGGATCCTCTTTTTATATGTTTATTTTAAAATTATTTTATTTTACTTCAACCTTTTGGGGCCACATTCAGTGGTGCTCAGCAGCTGTTGGTGGCTCTCTGCTCAAGAGTGACCCCGGTGCATAGGGAGACCATATGTGGGGATTGAAATAGGCATCAGTTGCTGTCGTGCTGACATACATACCAGAGGCTGCATTTTCTGACTGTCATGTTCTCACATCTTTTAGTTGTCCTCACAGTGGACTTCAGTTGTGGTGCTCACACAGTAGGCTGTGATGTGGCTGGAAAGCTCGTGTGGTATCAGGGATGTATAATAGCTTATGTCAGCACATGTGCAATAGAGATTGACTTCATAACCCTAGGCTTTGCGAAGCAGGTGGTCTAAGCGACTGATTGGGCCATCCCTCAGGCCCTGAAAATGAATGTGTTTTTATGAGTTATCTTTCAGGTTTTACATCTCTTCTCTTCAGGGCTGTTCTAGAGAATGAGCAGATGGAAGTCAGCTGTGCCCATGGTTTCACTTCCTCATTTTCTTTGATCCAAGGAGACAGATGCCTTTTTCCTCCTGCCTTCTCTGAATATGTGCTCTCAACATCTCAGCCCATGTCTGTTATATAGTGAATGTGTAACCATTAAATGAAGGATTGGGCAAATTCCTTGAGTTGCCTGTCCGCTCACTGACTCTCTAGGTTTAGTCTCATTGATCATAATAAGTGTGCACTTTGTGGCAACAGGGCCTCTGCTTTTAGGAGAAAGATTATTTGAAGAGCATTAGGGAAGGTATTGATTTCTAGAGGAGTTTGGGGCTACTATAAGAACCACCAAATGGAATGGGACTTGCTCTTACCTTATTGGCCTTGGACATTCTCTTTTATTGTAACCCTGTTGGACTTGCTTTTCATTTGAAGAGTGATTCAGGACTTCACTTCCCCTGGGCTCTGGCATTCTGAGCCACTCCAGAGTAGAACAGTGATTGTTTTCTAATTATCATCCTGTGACCTATCCTAAGGACCACACATCATGTACTGTAGTCTGATTTTCCTCATTGGCCTGCATTGAGTCAAGTTTCACTCAACTCTGAGGTGTTTGTGCTTCCTTAAAGGCTGTTCCAGACAGCACCTCTTTCCCCCACTCTTTGTCAGCATCTGGCCAGAAACTACCTATAGGATTGCCAGACCCTAAACTTCTCGTGTTTGTCTCTGTCTAGGAATTAGGGCAGAATCCCTCTTGCCACCCAACGTTGCATCTCAGTATTTGCTGTTGTGGGACCTGTAGGAGGGTAAATGATGTATAGCTGCAGAGAACATACAGAGTTATTGGACAGTAATATTTGGAAAGGTTGTGGTTTGCATGATATATTAAAAACTGGAATGCAGGCCATTGCACCCTCCCCACTGGCCCAAAGCCCACAAGTTGAAAGCATTACTTATTTCATAACCCCAAACATCCTTGCTTTTGTTTAATTTTTATCTGATAAAATGTTATTGAAGAATTTTAGTGGTGAAACAGAGGAAATGACAGACTAGCATGTGTTGTCTTTTAAATGCACTTAGTTTAAGTGTCTATTTTAAGTCAGTTGTTCCTGCTGTTAGATTCCTGTTGTTTAAGATGCTTTCCTCCCTTTGGTGGGAGGAGCCCCTGAATAAGATTTTACAGTGCCATTAAATAAAGCAAGAGAACTCCATTTTTTTTCTGGATGGTTGGTCATGCCTTTACTCTTATTCTTTTCAGTACTTGTAATTCAAATTATGCTGTAATCATTACTTTTAGATCATGACACAGAGGAGGGTTTAGAATCAATTCAGAGGTTCTTTACCTGTGGTTCATTGACCCTCTGCACTTGTAAACCAACTTTGATGTTGTTGAATATGTGTTTTTTTCCCTAGGGGAAGTGTCTTTAGTTTTCATCGGATTCATATTGCTGTGGGTAACCTAAAAGAAGTTAAAAAGTAACATTTTATAAGAATTTTGGGGCTTCTGGTCACGTAGCTAGTCACATAGCTAACTAGTCACATCTGGAGATCCGACTTTGTCACTAAGCAACAAACTATGGAGCTCCAATACCTCAACTATAGATTCCAAGTCCTTTTCACTGCATTCTGTTCTTTAAAAATCTCCCTGGAGAAATAAGTAGGCTAACAGCAGGCATACATGATACTAAACAGTTGTTTAGTGTGTGTCTTTCTTATTTTACAGTCTTATTTCACTGGTGAGGAATTCAAGCCGCCTGTCAGACTTCGGTGGTCTTAAAGATAACAGGATTTTCATAGTAGGGTGAATACACACTCAGTGCTAGAGTCTGAGAATATGGTGCTGCTTGTTCCCTGACACTTCAGGGACCTCTACGGCCACACTTGGTGATGCTTGGCTATAACCTCTTGGCTATACTGGTGTTGCTTAGGAGACCATCTGGTGCCAGGGATCCTGGATTGAGCACATTCTAGGCATCCATTCTAACTGCTCTCCTGTCCCCCATCCTGGATTGGTTATTTTTTTTATTACACTTTTCATTTTTTGCAGCTGTTAAAATTCTTTGATCTGATTTCCTTCAGATGGGTGTATTCCTTTTTCTCTGTGTTCATGATGCTACTTAGACAGTTTCTCCATCTGCATCCAGTCTCTGTAATTGGGAGTTTTAGGGGACATTTTATTTGGCACATTGTGAGTTTTACCCCAGGTTGCTGAATGGCAGGCGGTGTGGCAGATTACTTTGAAAACCTTCAGACCTGGGAATCAGCGGATGTTTCTGTTGTGAGGGGGGCTGTTTTCAGTGGTGTTTGACCTTTTTGGTTCCTTGTCAGTTTCTATGATGTCAGATATTTGTATTGTAAGATGAGTAAGACCTGGTCATGACTTTTGGACTAATGAGTCTCCCTATTTTTAATGTGTGAATAAAAATTTACATTTATTTTCATAAAACATTCAAAGATAAGTTTGATAATGCAGATGATGGACCAGAAAAGTAATTTAGACGAGAATGCATACTGTGGGTTAGTTCCCAGCACTGTTATAGTCCCGCCTGAGCACTGCCAGGGATGACCCCCAAATACCAAGCTGGGAGTAACCACTTAATCACAGCTGGGTGTGATTGTAAAATCAAAATAACAATAATGATAATAATATAAGGATAATACATATGAGCCACTTGGAATTCCTTAAAAACAAAGATGTTATAGAAATTTTAAGGGCATTTCTCTTTGATTGTGATCGATGTAGCTTTTTCTTAGAACCTGTGATTTTTTGGGGGGAGGGTTCATCTTTTTTGAGTCCAATGGGGTAGAAGGAAATTTGCAGCAGCTACTGACATTGCTAAAGCAACCCCAGAACAAATCAGCTGAATGAAAGAAATGAAAGGAAGAAAGAGTGGGGAGCAGGCTGACGGTGTCGAGGCTACAGTTGCGTTTTTTTTCTTTTTGTGTTTGGTAAAGCAAGATAGTTTTTATTGAAACTTATTTAGAAAGGTATGAAGAGAGGGGATGGAGCATTAGTACAGTAAGTAGGGTAATTTCTGAGCACAGAACCAGGACTAACTACCCTGAGTATCACCGGTTGTGGTCCCAAAACAAAACAAACAAAAAAGAGAGACGTGAAAGGAGAGAAAGAGAAGTACGAGAGAGAGAGAGAGAGAGAGAGAGAGAGAGAGAGAGAGAGAGAGAGAGAGAGAGAGAACATATAAGCTTCTCCTGA
>JAOXYA010000045.1:42015839-42032900 GCA_028565675.1 Sorex palustris | reverse complement strand
AATTTTATTGAATCACTGTGAGATAGTTACAAGCTTTCATGTTTAGGTTACAATCACACAATGATCAAACACCCATCTTTCCACCAGTGCACATTCCCCACCACCAATATCCTCTACAACTAGATTTCAAACTGAAAGACACACACGGAAGAGCTTGTCCTCTCTTATGAGGAAAAAGATGTCGAGGTACATATAGAAATGATCATCCTGGGCAAGTAATATTTTCTATCTAAATCTTTTTTTTTTATTTAGCATTAGTATCTTTTTAATTTCTCTGATTTTCATCACTAACAGGGCTGAAAAATCTCAAATATTTTAATTGACACAACATTTTAATAGCTCAATAACTAAGAGTTGATGACTGGTTTTGGTTTTTAGTGATAATAAAAATATAGACAGTGACTTCATTTTATGTTTGGATACCAAAGTGGTATTGAAGACAATTTTTTTTTTGTTTTTTTAATGAATCGCGGTGAGGTACAGTTACCTACTTACATACAAGCTTTTATGTTTGCATTTCAGTCATACAGTGATCAAGTACCCATCCCTCCAACCAGTGCCCATTCTCCACCACCAATGATCCCAGTATCCCTCCCACCCCCTTCCCGTCCATCCCACCCTGCCTCTTTGGCAGGGCATTCCCTTTAGTTCTCTCTCCCTCTCTCCTTTTTTATGTTGTGGTTTGCAATAGAGTTATTGAGTGGCCATCTGTTCGGTTTATAGTCTACTTTCAGAGTCTTCAAGACAATTTGATAAGGTTTTCTTTCTTACAAGGATTAAGTGTGCCTGAGTTGAGATTTTTCCACAAAGGGATTATTAATATAGAAATTCACTTTCATGTATTCTTATCTTTCATGAGGGTAATAATTAAAATTTTGAGCCAGCATCCTTAAAACTTAACTCATAAAAATCACTAATGTTGCTGAATTAGTGGTTGACCCAAGTAAGTGAATACAGTAAAAGGGTTAATCCCCCAAATTTTGTCACTCTTCCTCACCTAATAAAGTAAAATAACATGCTTAGTCACTTTGATTCATTAAGTTAATCAAAATGCATCTTGTTTTTTAAAATCTCTTCAACTTTGCTCTTTAATATTGGAACAGTTTGAATGCAGTATGATTTTTAGGTTTTGATCAACTTGAGAACCCCACATTTCCTGAGCTACAGCACAGTTATGCCTCATTACCCAATAGTGAACAGGTATTTTTTTCATTTTAGATATTTGAAGATCAGCTGAAGCAGTGACTTGGCACCAGTGATCTTCATTTGATTTCATTTTTGATTTTTCATCTAGTTATGTAATCTTGCAAAGAAAACTTGAGTGCCTTATATGTGACATGATAAGATGCAATTGATTAACAAGTGTGCAAAGTTTCTTAGTGTCATTTAATAGATTTTCAGAATATACTACACACAGGGCCATGGTGGTAGTAATGAAACCAGGCTGTAAGTAACTCCTTATTCTAATGGCTAAAGATTTTTTTGATTGTTCATTTATCTTCCTTTCTGTCGCGTATTCTGAAGTATCAACACATTTTTTCTTTTCTGGAGGGCCTCCTAAGTAATGTTCAGGGACTCTTGGGAGAGACCACCAGGTCCACTTCCAGGTGGTAGTTCTGTGATGGGGAGTTGGAGAGAGAGTACAGTGGGTGAGGCACATTTGCCTTATACTCAGACATCCACAGTTCAATCCCTAGATTTTTTTTTTACAAAAATCTAGCAGATGTGGTACATAACTAATAGATTAATGTTTATATTCAACTTCCACTAATATTGGTGCAGGCAGTGCTGCCCTATTTTAGTGTTCATTCTGTTGTCTGATGCAACTTAAGTTTTGTGTTAAGTCTCAGTGACTCAGTTTGTGAATTAGCAGAAAATTTATGCAGAATGACACTGGTCTACAGACCAGTAGTTGAAAACCACTTTAAAAAAGTACTGCGTGATAGCCTCGTGGAATTATATCTAAGATGTAAGGCTCATTAATATGTATAAAACAATACAGTACAACATACAAACAAAATCAAAGAAGTAAATCAGATGAGCAGAGGCCAGGGAGATAGTCTAAGGGATACGCACCTGATCCTGTTCAGTCCTTGGCACCATGTGGCTCCCTGAGCATTGCAGGGTATAGCATTCGTGGTCACCTAGTGCTGCTGGGATGACTCTGGTGGTCATAGCCCAGTAAGCCAAGAGTGAATCAAATGAAACTAAACAAAAATACAATTCCCTCTTCCCATTCTCATTGGTGGTACTGGGGGATAAATGAGTGACAGACACACACAAAGCAAATGTGCAGTGCTAAATGTTTACCCCTGTACTTTCTCTCTGGACCCTATGTATACTAATTTTGGAATTTATGAATTTGCTGATTCAAGAAGTCCTATTTTGCAAGTCATATCTTTTTCATTTTGTATCTATCTTCTCTCACCACAAGTTGACCACATTCTCTGATAAGATAAGATTTCTCTAACACTCCAGTTTTTCAACTACTGTGATTTTATCTCTACTCAATATCATACAGTTTAACATGTTTAACCACTGACTATTAGGGCTGTCTTGAATCTTATACATTTGCTAGTCTAATCTCGTTTTATAGCCTAGATAATTTAATAACTTGCTTGAAGTCATGCTGAGTCAGTGGCAGAGACAAACACTCTACATATAATCAAAATATTTTAAAACTGTTTACCAATAGGGCTGGAGAGATAGTATAGTGGGTGACTGTATACTTGCCTTGCATACAGTCAACCCAGGTTCAATCCCTGCTTCAGGATCTGGTCCCCTGAGCACTGCAAGGTGTGCCTCTTGGATGCAGAGTCGGGAATAGCTCCTGACCATTTCCAGGTATGGCCTAAAAAATCTAAATACATAAGTAAATAAAACTATTTATCAAGTCCTTACAATGTCTCAGAAACAGTATTGAGAATTTCTGTGTTCCCTGACAAATCCTCGGAAGTGTGTATCATTTCATCAACATTTTCTATTCTACAGATTAGGGAATCTCAATTAAGAAAGTAATTTGCTTTTTCTCTTCAAATTCTTCATTTAGAGATAGCTTAACTTACATTGGTAGTTAAGTAGCAGTCATTGATTTTTCCATATATATAAATATTTTCTTTTTCACATGTAGACAGAGGGTGTCAATCCCACCAGGGTGTCCTTTTGGAGGTTGGCCGAACCTAACGATTTAATGATGCTGCATTCACAACAGTAAATAAACATATGGATAACCTGGTGTGCCTTTGGGGAGGTATAAACTGCTATTTGGCTGGATTTGCATAGCTTTGGTGCCGTACTTTAAACACAAAGGACCTGAGTAATGATCACCCCACACAAATTCCTACTACCAGTGCTAAGATGTGCTGCTGTCACAGTGTTGGCCTCATTAACTGGCAGTTGCCCGGGCTGCGCGTTACCACGTGCAAAGCTGTACCTCCAAAGCTGGGTTTGAGCACTGCCCCTTAAACAGCGGGGCCACCTGACAGCTGTGCAGCGCCGAGCAGCAGCATTGCAGCCGCCAGGACCAGCGGTCACTAATGCCTCTGTCGCAGGCTTTTTTGTTTGCTTTGGCTTGGCGTTGACATTCCTCGACGAGCTGTCGCTGGAAAGGTGAAGCCTCCAGTTCTCTCGGGCTGCCGAGGTGAGACCCCGGGCTCAGCCCCACCCCAGTGCGGGGAACCGAGCTGGGGGCTGGCGGAACTCCCCGCCCCGCACAAAGATGGCGCCACGCCGCGAGCTGGACCAATAGGAAGTGGCGTTGCTCCCGGTCGCCAAGGTAACAGCCAATGGGCGGCTTGGACTGTGCTCGGTGCGGCTGCCCGGGGATGGCGGCATCAAGTGGGGCGGGCGCGGGTGGAGGAGGTGGGAGCGGCAGGTGGCGAGGGGGTGCCCCGGCGAGCCGCGGGCCGGGCCGCTGGACCCCCTGCGTCGGGGCGTGACCGTCTTCCCCAAAGGCCAAGTCCAGGTCGGCGGCGCGACTGGGAGGGGGCGGGGGAAATGGTGTCGGTGAGGATGGGACTGAGTCCCGGAGATGACAGGAGCTGGCGGGGGGGGGGTGGGGGGGGCGCGCGGCTCCTTCCCAGATGCGCTGGCTGCAGGGCGGCTGTCTTGGGGGTCCCGAACCCGGCATCACCCCTGTCTGCCGCTCAGGCTGGGACCCGAGCGATTTCAGCACCCGGTGTGCGCGGGGATCGCGTCCGGAGGGAGTGGCAGACTCTATGCGGAGCATTGATCGGGGAGGGCGGGAGCCGTCTACGGGTGGAGGGAAGGAGCGGGGCGGGTAGCAGGATCCGGGTGGAGGGGAGGGCCGGGCCGAGCATCAAGTGTTGCTGTCAAGGGCTTTGTTTGCTCTGGGCCTGCCTGGCTGACACTCCAGTGGAAAGAAATCCCACACCTGGAGGTTTGGGGACTGGATACCTCCCTGAGGTGAGGGTCGCACGCCCGCAGTCAGGTATCTCCAAACTGCTCAGGGACCGGGCAGGAGACACTTGGCTCTGATAGAACCAAATGTGGTGTGATGATAGAACTGGACCCTGGCATATCTCTTTCCCAAGGAGCTGCACCTTGGGTGTATATATAGTATATTGGGGTATCAGTTTACAGAGACAGAGTAGTCCTGTTCTTTTAGATACATGCCTGATCCTCTGCAATCCTTCTATCAAGAAAGCAAAGGTGGGTATCTTTTTAGAAGCAGGAATTATCTTGGTTTTGTGACTGGGTTCCGTTTGTATATATGAAAGTTAAATTCCTGGGTTGTCTGTTTTATTTAAAAAGATTTGCATGGCTGGGTCGGAGGGATAGTAGAGCCGGTAAGGTATCAGTTGGGGTATCAGGTGGCCTTGCAGGTGGCCAACCCTGGTGAGTCCAGGGCACCCCATATGATCCCCCAAGCCTGCCAGGAGTGATCTCTGAGCACAGAGCTAGAAGTAAGCCCTGAGTACAGCCAGGAATGGCCCCTGAGCTCTGCCAACTGTGGTCCCAAAACAAAATAACCTCCCCACCCCTGAAAAAAGATTTTCTTTATTTATTTTTGAGGTAGCGCTGGTTTATAACATTATATTGGTTTTAGAGGTATAGTATTATAAAGCAAATTTATATGCTACATCTTATTTACCACCAAAAGTCAAGTTTTTTCATCAACTTAAACATACAGTTGACCCCCTTTAACCTGATTTTTTTTCTTTTTTGGCTGGAGCGATAGCACAGTGGGTAGGGCATTTGCCTTGCACGTGGCCCAAACAGCCAACCCAAGTTCGATTCCTTCACCCCTCTCTAGAGCTACCGAGAGTATCCTGCCCACACGGCAAAGCCTGGCAAGCTACCCGTGATGTATTCTATATGCCAAACACAGTAACAACAAGTCTCATGATGGAGATGTTACTGGGCCCGTTCGAGAAAATCGATGAACAATGGGAGAATCGTGACCGTGACTGATCTCGCTTATTTTTGTCATCATTTTCATGTGGCTACTCAGGCTTCCCAGCACCATTTATTGAAGAATTGTCTTGATTCTTTTCTCATAAATTAACTGGACATGTATTGTGTATTTATTTCCCAATGCCATTCCCTTATGGTGAGAGTGATAGGACAGTGGGTATCATACCTGCTTTGCATGGGCAGACCCACATTTGATTCCCAGCACTCCATATGGGCTCCCAAGTCATCCTGAGTAAAAAACCAGGAGTCAGCCCTGAGCACTGCTGAGTGTGTCGCAAACCACTCTCTCCCCCTCAAAAAAAATAGAAATAACCTCTGATTCTACTTATTCTGTCTGTGTATGTCTGTTTTTGTTCTAATATTAAAAGTCTTTTGAGCACAATCACTTATGACAGCAATAGTATACATATAGTTTGAAGTCAGGAAGCCTAATACCAAAGTATTAAATTTGCATTGACTTAATTATAAATGTTATTATGTCCCAGATTTATCGTTTTACTAATTTGTCATTTATATTTAAGGTACAATAATCTTTGCATGTTAATTTGGTATTCTGGCACTACCATATTCATTTATTACTACTAATTGCATTTACATGAATCTTTGAGGTTTTTCTATGTTTAGTATTAGGTTATCCCACAAATGTTATCCCATCAGTGGCCAAGACCCAGAGACTATAAAACCCGCCTCCCGGAAGAGAACAACGCAGTGTCTCCTGCTCCCATTCCTGGCTGTCCTCACTGGGCCCCTTGGAGGAGGATGGGTTGAGTTTCCCTCCCCACCCCGAGCAGAGCCCTGGCAGCCAAAGACCTCCAGAACCAGCCACAGCCATGCTTAAGACCACTCTCTACATGTTCAGACAAGCCTCACGCATGAAGAAACTGGCAGAGGAATCCAGGCATGCAGAACCCGGGGCTGATATCTCCAAGCATGCTCGAATCGGGACTGCACCTTCTCTCCCCAGATCCCCCATCTTCCAGTAGGTAGGTGTCACACCAACCAACTGCCCCCGGTACCATGTTATGCCATCAACAGCCAAGACCCAGATACTATAAAACCCAGCTCCTGGAAGAGAACAGCACAGAGTCTCCTGACCCCGTGCCTGGCTGTCCTCACCAGGGACCCTTGGAGGAGGGCGGGTTGAGTTTCCCTCCCCGCCCTGAGCAGAGCCCCAGCAGCCGAAGACCTCCAGAGCCAGCCACAGCCATGCTTAAGACCACTCTCCACATATTCGGACGAGCCTCACACACGAAGGTACTCAGGCATGCAGGACCCAGGGCTGAGATCTCCAAGCCTGCTTGGATTGGGACTAGGCCTCCTCCACCCAGATTCCCCATCTTCCATTAGGTAGGCATTACACCCACACCAGCTCCCAGAAACCTGCAGCTACATATGCGGCTGCGCGATCTCTTATTATCTGTTTCTTATTCTTGGAGAACCTGGCAGGCTACTGAAAGTATCCTGCTCCCATGGCAGAGTCTGGCAAATTCCCTGTGGCGTATTTGATATGCCAAAACCCAGTAACAATGATGGGTCTCATTCCCCTGACCCTTAAAGAGCCTCGAATGTGGCACTTTCTAAAATGTCAGGGCTAGAACGAAGGAGACGTTACTGGTGCCTGATCGAGGAAATTGATGAATAATGGGATAACAGTGATACCGTATTGGATTAACTGAAAAATTGTAGTAATTGTACTTCTTGCTTTCCAATCTGCATAACTTATACTTCCTTTTCTTTTTGAATTGCATTGTCTGGGATACTCAACATTTCTATATTAAATATATCTAATATGATATTTTAAAAAATCTTCCAAATTTTTATTACTGAGAATAATGTTAGCTGTAGGTTTGTCATATATGGCTTTTATTATAATGAAGAATGTTCTTTATTTATCTATTTTGTTGAGGACTTATTATTACAGAATGTTGAATCTTGTCAAATGTTACTTCTGAATCTATTGAAGGATATGCAAGATCTTCATATCTTGCAACCCTGGAATAAATCTCACTTGACCATGATATACCCTTTTAGTGAACTGTCAAACTAATATTTCTAGTTTTTGTTGGGTATTTTTGCAACTGTGTTCATGAACGATATAACCATTTCTGTGCCCTATAGGTTCTAATAAGTCTATTTCATTCATCTCAAGTATTTTTTGTTATTGTTGTTGTTTCTGGGCCACACATGATGCTGCACAAGGGTTACTCCTGACTCTGCACTTAGGAATTACTCCTGGAAAATCTCAATGGACCATACAGTTACCAGAGACTGAACCCAGGTCAGTTTCATTCCTGGCAAGTGCCCTAACCACTTTACTACCTCTCTGGCTCATTTCAGTATATATTTTTAACTTTTTAATTTTTTTTTAAATTTCATTGAATCACCGTGAGATATATTTACAAGCTTTCATGTTTGAATTACAATCACACAATGATCAAACACCCATCCCTCCACCATTGCATATTCCCCACCACCAATATTCCTTGTTTGGCTTTTTTTTTTTGGTAGGGGGGAGGAATATGTGGGAGCATATCTGGCTATGTTCATTGAATTTACTCCTGGTCCTGTGCTCAGGGATCACTCCCAGTGGTGCTCAGGAAACGTTATGCATGCTGGGATAATATCCGAGTTGACTGCAAGCAAGGCAGCTCCCTTCTGTCTATGCTCTCTCTCTCTCCATCCCCTTTTTTTGTTGTTGTTGCAATGATCGGGGTTGTGCACACTGTTGTGGTGTAAGCTGAGATTAGACATTTGGTTCAACGCTTGTTGGGGCGGGGAGGTCACACACTTCACTGTGGTGTTCACACGCATTTGGTTGCAGTGCTCACTGAGGGGTTACACAGTTGAATGTGATGTTCATGCACTTTTGACCATGGTGCTCACATAGTCAGGCACTTACATTCACCAGTGTCACTTCCTCCAACCAATGTCCCCAGCTACTGTCCTGTCCCCAAGCCTGCCTTTATAGTAGGCACTTTATTAAGAATCTCATGCTTTTTGTTATCTTTGTACACTCTAAGCTATGGTGTTGAGACATTTATTTTTGGTTTTAGTCTTTGGACCACACACAGCTAATTATTTAGTCCTATATTATTAAGTTCAGGGTTTACTCCTGCAGTGCTTAGGGACCATATGTGATGCTGGAGATTGAACTTCTGGTCTGCTGTGTGCAAGGAACACATTGTACTAGCCATTGTACTATCAGTAACTGCAGCCCCGAGACCTTTAATTTTTGGTTCTAAAATTTTCCAAGCTGAAGGACAAAATATTTTCACCCTTAATTTATCTTATTGTTATTGTAGACTTTTTTTTTTAATGTTTATGTCTTGCATCTACTTGAGGTCTTTCTACCAAAGTTCTGCATCTCATTCACCCAGTAGCACAACACAGCACAGTCCTCCTGTTGTTTACCAATTTGCTCAAGCAGGTCCAGTAACGTCTCCATTTTGAGACTTGTTACTGTGTTTGGCATATTGAATATGTCATGGGTAGCTTGTCAGGCTTTGCCGTGCGGGCAAGATACTCTCAGAAAGCAAGTGACCCAAATTTGAATTCACCCAGTATTTTCATGAAAGTTGTTCCCCTACTATTACTGCATGATGTTCATCTCTCCTTTCTACTATAGGCAGGCAGGCTTCTGATCAGACATGTACATGAGAAATATAAGTGCTTTGACTCCTAATTTCTTTTGCTTTAATTTAATGAATCACTGTGAGATACAGTTATAAACTTACAAACTGTCGTGATTACATTTCAGTCATACAGTGTTCAAGTATCCTCCCTCCACCAGTGCCCATTCTCCACCACCAATGTTCCCAGTATCCCTTGCCATATACCCACCCCTTCCCATCCCCTGCCTCCATGGCAGGCAGGCACATTCCCTCTTTCTCTCTCTCCTTTTGAGTGTTATGGTTTGCAATACAAGTACTAAGTGGCCATCATGTTTGGTCCGTTATCTACTTTCAGCACGCATCTACCATCCTGAGCGATCCCTCCAACCATCGTTTACTTAGTGGTTCCTTCTCCATCCCAGCTGCCTCCCCCCTCCCCCACCGCCCCGGCACATGAGATCAGCTTCTAAGCCGAGAAGTGACCCTTATTCTACTATCCTTAGGTGTTAGTCCTATATTATGTTACTTGATATTCCACAAATGTTGACTCCTAATTTCTTAAGTGGAAATCGCAGTCTGTATGCTCTATGGTTTCTTTGTAGTCCGCTCTAGCTGCAAACCTGTGTGCCGAAAGTAAGTGTTTTTCTGAGTTTCTGAAAGTGTTTTTCACAAAAAAAAAAAACAATTTGTGTTATGTTTCAGGCAGCATTTAAGTTGTTTTTTCATGCTTAGTTCTTTTGGCTTTCTTTCACCCTATTCAGATGCTTCAGTTGAAAGAAAAAAAAAAGGAAAACGCTGAGAGCCGCTTCTGGAAGATGATGAAATTTGCCTTCCAGGGAAGCAGAATCATGCACGGTAGGAACTCAGAACCAGCTCCTCCTTATTTCCATTTTCCAAATGCTGTATCTGCTGATGCCTGGAATTTCTTTAATGGAAAACATGTGGCATTGCCCAGCTCGAGGGGCAGTTAAAATGCCTGAGAGAGACAAACTCCTTTCGAGGAGTCACTGTTCCTTTGCTGAAACAAAGAAGTCTAGATGTGGAAGAGAGCAATGAGATTCTGAAATAAGCTTGACGTTGGGATCAAGGTTTTTTTTTTTTTTTTTTCTTGATGGCTTCTACCTCAACAAACAAATAAAGCTCTTCTTTTTTGTTTGCTTATTTTTTAATTTGGTCATACCCGGTGATGCTCAGGGATAACTCTTACTTCTGTACTCAGGAATTATTGCTGGTGGTGCTGGTGGACTAGGTCAGCCACATGCAAGGCAAGCTCCCTATCCATTGTACTATCTCTTTAGCTGGGGACTAAGGACTTGGTTCCCTCATCTTAGAGATGAGATAATGACAAATTTTACTTTCCAGGGTGATTATGAAATTAAGTAAGATAACACTTACCAGTCCTTAGCATAGTGACTGGGGCATAATTAGCTATAAAATAACAGCTATGATTTTTTTTTTTTTTGGCTTTTTGGGTCATACTCAATTATAGTCAGGTGTTACTCCTACTTCTGCACTTTGAAATTCCTCCTTGTGGTGATCTGGGGAAGCATATGGGATGCCTGGGATCGAACCCAGGTAGGTCGCATGCAAGGCAAATGCCCTACCCACATTTTGCCTATGATATTTGCATATCATTCTGGCCTACCAGTTTGGTATGATTTTTAAAATAATCGTAGTGGGTATCTCTAGTGGTTTTTGTCTTCTTTTCCTTTTGGTGCGGGGCCGTGGGGGGCGCCAGTTGTTGGTGGTGATGGATATTTAGTGGAACTAAAAGCTCTGTGTTCAGAAGTTGCTCCTGGTGGTGCTCCGGGGGACCATGTGGTAGCAGGACTCAAATCCAGGCCTCCTTCCTGCAAATCATGTCATCAGCCTATAGTTAGTTCTTCAATTCTTCTGTCTCTCTATATGACACATGTCCTCTATGTCTTTGTACATATGTGTCACCAATCTGTGTGGTTCTAATCAGGTGGAGCACTGTTGGGTGAGGCCTACTCTGTAAAAATACTTCTTTCCCTTGAGGACTGTGCTGGGTCATGGACCCCCACTTCTCTAATCAGCATGAGGTCTAGGGTTTCAAGTACAGTTGCAGGGAAGAGGCCCTCTCTTTGTGCAGTTTTGCTAACCTGTAGCTGCTGTCTTGTTCTTAAGAAGAACCTACTTAACCCAGTGCAGGAGGGAGCTGAGCCGAACTGTCTTCTGGATTTATGTGCATCATAGATCCTCGCATGCCCGAAGCAAGAAATCTCAGGGCTGCTTCTAACAGAAGATCAACATTTTTCTCTTTTGTTTCAACTAAACTGAATTGAAATTTGTCAGAGAAAATGTTATAGTTGTTGGCTTTGGTTCATACGAGTTCAAATAAACTGATTTGAAACAAGGGTGAATCCTAGCCATATTCAAAGTCCCTGCAAAAGCAAGTCTTTTATTTTTATTTATTTACTTCTTTTGGTTTTTGGGCCACACCCAGCAATGCTCAGGGCTTACTCCTGGCTCTTCACTCGGAAATTACTCCTGGCTTGGGGGTCCTTGGGGGACCATATTCAATGCTGGGGATTGAACCTGGGTTGTTGCATGCAAGGCCAGCACCTGACCCTCTGTAAAGTCACTCTAACCCTGGCGAAGGAAAGTCTGTGCAGATTCTATTTTCGGACATGGCTCCTGAACTTCTGGCAAGAAGTAGAGCATATTGGTTGGAAATGAGAGTGTTAAATGAAACTGGACTCTCACAGTCTTGTAATATCTGCTTTTCAACTTAGAACATGCATCCTGTTGGGGAGGGAAATCACAAAAGTGGAGACGGCAGGGATTTTCTTAAAGCGCAGTGCTGTGCAGTTTCCAATTAATTCACTCCCTCCCACCCACTGTTCATTAGGAAATGCTTTTATTAACTTATAACACCTCAGGACTTCTTGAGTGTGTCAGGACTTAAAAGTAATCCATGAAAAAGGAATGAGGGGGAAACTCTTCACACCCTATATTTAAAAAGCTTGATTTAATGTACCCACATAGCAGGCTAAACTCAGGCTCCCAGGTTGCATGAATATATTTCAGGAAGCAGGTGTTTTAAACTGAAGGCTCTGAAGTGAGCGCCTTCTCAGACCCCTGCAGTCCCCTGTAGGAAGTTAAGACATTCAAAACATATAAATTGATGCCTTAATATTGCTCCCAAGAAGAAATTTTGGGGTTGGGCCAGCTCATTCTAGTGATGTGGGCTTTTGTGGAATAGATCCAGGTACTCCTGTGCTCCTTTTACTTCTTTCAACTCTTCATTCCTGTTCGTAGGGGTCCATGATCATTTATGGTTGTAAAAAGGCAGTGTTTTACCAGTATGTGGGTGTGTCTGAAAAGGGTTTGTTTCACTGACTTCCAATTTGAAAAATGATCACTTTTGGTGTCCATTCCAAGACTGGTATGGTTGTAAGCAAAAAGGTGGTCTCCTGCCTCATAATTTGTATAAAGAGAAGAGACTTTGTTTCTTGGTGAATTGTGATCCCAGCATTGAAAAGCAGTAACTCCTGACTTAAAAGGGAGGCAAAATGAACAAAAAGAATTCTAAGAAAATTACAGTTTTGACCATACAATAAGCAGTTTCAAAATTGGAGTGGTTTATCAGTTCACATTTATTTTCAAATTCACGCTCTGCAGGTTGGCTGTAACTGTGCTAGGCTCAGCTGAGAATTGGTTGGGTTTGGGTTGAAGTTGTGAGTTGTTTCTTCATTTTCCTTGGCTGAGTAGCCTTCCCTTGGCAGAATCTCATGACAGAGCATGGGGGCACTATAAGACAAGGCCAGAAAGGCAAGGCATTTAAAGTTGATATAGTCACATCATACTGCTAATGTTCCATGGATCAAGCAAACCATAGGACCAACTACTCCAGTTAATAAAATTGGCCAGCCTATTCCACACTCCGTGGGAGGTGTTATACAGTTTCCTGCACAAACAGAGATTTCTGAATAAATGATAGTAAAATCTGCAATTTGAAGGAATATACTTTTAAATTGTTGTGGTTTCAACCTGTAACAGGGACCCACTTTTTTAGTACTCTATAAAGGAAGTAATCAAGCAATTCATGACTCTGTTTCTGCATTAAAGATACTTGTTAAGTGAGATCTAATACTACAGTGAAAGCGAAACTTGAGAAGTGAAGTCTCTGATAACTAGTTATTTAGAGACCTAATACAAAAACATAAAACAAAACACAATAATTTCTTTCAAATGCCTGGTATAACCTGGGAACAAAGAACAAGCACACTAAATCATGATAGGAAAAATTTGCTAGCCTCTTCTCGCTTTCATTCAGACATGAAAGTGAGTTTCTTTCTGAATCTTCAGAGAACTGTCTTAATAAAATGCTGTTTGGATGCCAGGGAGAAGCTCAAAGGGTTGGAGTATGTGCTTTGCAGGAGGAAGACTCATATTTGATCCCTAGTACCACATAGTTCTCCAAACACTTCTGGGAATTACCTCTCAATACAAAAGTAGAGTCTAGTCACTGCTACGTATGAGCCCCAATTTTATTTGGTAGAATTCCAGAAGCCACTGTTCTTTTTTTTATCCCTGTATATCTAACATATAGATTAAAATCTATATTATAAAAATATTTGTGGGGGCATGATTTACTTATCTGGGTCAACCAGTAAGTGTTGAGAAGAATTCAATATGAAATATAAGCTTGTGGGTTAGTGGAAATCTGCTTTTAGAGAGAGATACAGGGATGGCACATATTCTTGCCATCTCTTTATTATTTTTCTAAAGAACAAAGATCCAGGAACAGCTTGATCTCTATTTTTCTTTACTAACAAGTTCGTTATTGTTTTGGGCAGTGATGAAGACTGAACGTGAGTCCTGATCCAGGCAAGGAAAATGCTTTATCACTGAACTGTATCTCCTGTCCTTGAGTGGAATCTTTTTTGACTTTTATTTTCTTCAGCTATATGACTGAAAGACTCTGCGGATTCAGAAAAAACTCTCATGTTTGAATATACTATAGATCCTACCTTAGAAGACGAAAAAGTTCCTCAATATCATCATCACATACTTTTTTGAAGCTAAGTAGATCAAGATTCAGCTCCAGTAGACACTTCAGGGTGCTACCCACATGTTCTTACATCCTCCAGTTACTTGAACATTTTTGGTTGCTGTATTAAATGAGCTAAGAGTGCAGAGATCTTAGCATAGTTCATGGTGCATAGAAATGCCTTCTATTATTATCTTAGTGTTTTTTGAATTTAATTATAATTATTTATTGCTGGGACATTAAAATGGAAATCTAGTGATGAGTATAAGGTGTAGGAAAGTTCCGTTCTGTGGGACTGCGGCTTTTCAAAACTGGTACTCATCTTCAGCCTTTTCTTTGAAGTCTCTGATAACTAGTTATATATAGACCTAATACAAAATATGAAGCAAAACACAATAATTTCTTTGGAATGCCTTGTGTAGCCTGGGAACTAATAGCAAGCTCACTAAATCATGAGAGGAAAATTTTTCTAGCCTCTTCTGGTTTTTATTCTTTTTCTCCCGCTATGCCCTCTTGAAGTTAGCAAAAGAACTTTGAAGTGAAGAAATTTGCCCCAAAAATAATCTGATGTGCCCAATTACAAAGAAACGATTTCCAAGTCTAATGAGATGGGTGGTGATTTGTAATTGTCAGTTGTATCCAGATCCATGGGAGTCACTGGAAGTTCGTTTTCCTGAGAAAGGACAGTCTGATGTGGAATCGAATTCATATGCATGAATACTTGCCCTGCTGAATTTGCTCTCCTCTGCAGACAGCCCTGAGAGGACAGTAAAGAAAGCTAAGTGCCTATCATGCTGATTTAGCCAGTGATTTGCAGAGTGTTGTTTCTTCGAACAAGAAACCAGTTGTAAGAGAGAAAGCATGACTCAGGAATCCTCTTGACATAGAGGATGACGCTTGGTAGGTGGGAGACTGCAGCCTGTTAGACTTGGGTTCAGATTCTGATTCTCCAGTCAGTAGCTCTTTGACTGTTTTATTTGCTGATCCATACTGAACCTCTGTTACTGTGTTGGTGAAATAGTGCCAGTGTTGCCTCTCCCACAAGATTATTTTAAGAATAATATTACATTCTTGCTTATAACACTTCAGTGGTTTCTTACAAGAATTTAAGATAAAATTATAACACCTTGTCTTGAGGAAAGTATGTCTCTGTGATCTGGCCACTGTCTATTTATCTGACATCATTGCTTACTACTTTCTCCTTGCCCTTCACATGAATCTCCCAGTCTATTGTTTTAACCCGCCACTCACCTAACATCTTTGAGTTTATCAAGTCTTTTGCATCTGCATTCCCTTTATGGGGGAACTCTTGCTTCACATTTTTATGTGTCATTTGCTTGTCAGACATGTCTAAGTTAAATTCACCACCATTTTCACTCTCACTGCCATCACCACTATTGTCATTACCACCAGTACCATCACTATTACTATCCTTGTCACTTTGGTCATCAGTATTTATTAAGTACTTGTCATGTGCCCAGGATAATTCTTCAATAGCACTGTTAGCACTGTCCTTCCATTGTTCATTGATTTGCTCGAGCAGGCACCAGTAATGTCTCCACTGTGAGGCTTGCTTTTACTGTTTTTGGCATATCAAATACATCATGGGTAGTTTGGCAAGCTTTGCCTTGCAGGCGGAATACTCTCGGTAGCTTGCTGCTCTCTCTGAGAGGGGCAGAGGAATTGAACCCGGGTCAGCCGTGTGCAAGGCAAACGCCCTACCCACTATGCTTTTTTGATTCTTCAGTGTATGCTTTTTTGATCCTTCAGTATATACTTTTTTGATTCTTTAGTACAGTGTGGCATGGTCACGGTCCTCCTGTTGTTCATTGATTTGCTTGAGCGGGCCCAGTAATGTCTCCATCATGAGACTTGTTGTTACTGTGTTTGGCATATCGAATATGTCATGGATAGCTTGCCATGCTTTGCCATGCAGGCTCAATACTCTTAGTACCTTGCCAGGCTCTCCAAGAGGGGGAGAGGAATTGAACCCAGAGCCATCGGTTCGGCCACATGCAAGGCAAACTCCCTACTGCTGAGCTATTGCTCCAGCTCCTAGGAAGGCAAAGAGATAATCTATAACCCTTATACCTTCATCCTGCATATATTTCGTCTCTTCTTTACTATACTACACCAAAGAAGGGCATTGATTACATTGGATGAACCTCCTAGGACACTCATTTTTATCTAAAGGTCATTGTTTATATTAGGGTTTCCTCCTGGCACTATTAATTCTGTGGGTTTTGAAAAGTGTCTTATGATGTCTCTCCAGTGTTTCAGTGTCATACAGAGGATCTTTAAGCTCCTAAATCCTCTGTTATCTGTTCATTCTCCCACTGCCCTACCACCTAGATAGCCCTGTTCTTGCTGTTTCTGTGTTTTTTCTTTCCTAGGCAATGTTTAGTTAGAATCATGCACGCTTGCTTACTAGATTATCTCCCTGAGTAGTATTCATGGAAGTTTCTTCCCTCTTCTCACAAGTCTTAAATATTTATTATCTGTGTTTTGACGGAAAAAATTACTAGTCCTTGTACAGGACTATGATTGTGACCTTCAAAAGAACAAGGAAAGATATTTAGTCACATATGAACCCCTGACATTTTCCCCCTGTGGTTTCTCTCTCTCTCTCTCTTGCTCGCTCGCTTGCTTGTTTGCTCATTCTCTCTCTCGCTCTCTCATCTCTCTCTTTCTCCCTTCTCTCTCATACACACTTCAATTTTAATTATTTACTGAGCCAGTAAATATTCTACAGAAGTTAATTTAAGCTCAAATCTTTCGTATTCTAGTTGGGAGGATGGGAATAAATTTGAGAAAGGGAAATCCTGCAGAATGAATCAATTATTCACACAACACCCTCCATAGGTGCCTTGGTTTTCTTTTCTGCAGAAGAGGCATCATTATAATGCTTTTCCCCCTTTTGTGTAAAGGTAAGGTAAAGGCCCTCCCGTTGATCATCGATTTGCTCGAGCGGGCCCAGTAACGTCTCCATTGGAGACT
>JAOXYA010000045.1:41997677-42015739 GCA_028565675.1 Sorex palustris | reverse complement strand
ACGCCTGGGCCTAGTGGACTTCAGAGCCACTTGGTGCCAACACTCCACTACCCGGACCCCAGAGTAGCAATGGCAGCATAGACTTCCGTACCAGTTTGGCCAGGCTCGGGGAGTGTGTGTGGTCTGGGGCGGCCCAGGGCTGCAGGAGGCACCTTTTCAGATGTTTCTCTCCTTGCATTCCAGAGCAGCTCTCTCACCTGTGCCCTAAAGAGTGTCCGCACATTGTCTTCCAAGCCATCTCCGGGCCTCTGGCTGCAGCCACCGCATCCATCCTCACCAATCCCATGGATGTCATCCGTACCCGAGTGCAGGTAAGAGCAACCGCCCACGTGACACCCCCCAGCATGTCCCCCTCCTCCGTATCCCCCTCCTCCCACGTGTTCCCCCTCCCGCGTGTTCCCCTCCTCCTGCATGTCACCCATCCCACGTATCCTCCTCCTCCCACATGACCCTTCCTCCTGCGTGTTCGACCTCCTCCCACATGCCCCCTCCTCCCACATATCCCCACTCCCACGTGTCCCTCCTCCCGCAGGCCTCCACCTTCCTTGCCTTCCACTCTGCTCTGACCCCTGGTGTGTCATGAAAATCTGGTGTTCCTCAGAATTCCAAGTCCTATTTCCCCAGTCCAGCCAGTTCTGCTCAGGCAGCCTCTTTCTGAGCTGCTGTTCCCCAGCAAAAGCTGCCTGTTGGGACTGGTGTTGGGACTGGTGTCGGCCTTGCATGTGGCCGACAAGAGTTTGATCCCCAGCATTCCATATGGCCCCTGAGTCCTGCCAGGAGTAACCCCTGAGCACTGCCTGATTGGCCCCAAAACAAAACAATACAAGAAAATTAGAGTCCTGACTTCAGGGGTTTGTTTTGTTTTTGGTTCACACCTGGCAATGCCCAGGGATTACTCTTGGCTCTGTAGTCAGGAATTATTCTTGATGGTACGTGGTAGAGGGACCATGTGGGATGCTGGGGATTGAACCCAGATCAGCCATGTGCAAGGCAAGTATCCTACCCGCTATTCTATTGCTCTGGCCTGCCTTCAGCTACTTTAATGACAATTTCACATCACCTAAATCAAGCAGATAGACTCTGAGTGAAGATGTATAGTAAAATGGTCGATGTTGCTGTATAAAACTTGAGATGGAGACAATAGGGGTTATTAGTTTAGTTTGGGGGCCACACTCAGTGAGCTCAGGGCTTAGTCCTAGCTCTGTGCCCAGGGACCACTTCTGCCAGGGCTTGAGGGACCCTACAACAAGCCAGGGACTGAACTAGGGTCAGCTGCACACAAGACAAGTTTCTTTACCCTTGTAACTGTCTCTCCAGCTCCAAGAATAGGCGGTTTTAATATCTGATTTGACTAGCTTACGAGAAAAACGAAGATTCAAAGGTGATCTTTGGCGTCACAAAAAAATAAGCGAAAAAAAAAATCACCATTAGACTTCAGAAACTTAATCTCTTTTTTGTTTTTGTTTTAGGGGCCACATCCAGCAGTGCTCAGGGGTTGCTCCTGGCTCTGCATTCAGGAGTTACTCCTGGTTGTACTTATGGGATGCTGGGGATTGAACCCAGGTTGGCCATGTACAAGGCAAATGCCCCACCTGCTGTATTATTGCTCTAACCCCTGAGAACGTAATCTTTTTTGGGGAGATGGCGCCAAGGGCAGGAGTGTAGCCTTTGTGTGAAGGGGGCCTGGGCTCAGTCCCCACCACTCCATGGGGCAGCCAGGAGGACTGCCAGTTATTGTTCCAAAACAGTGAAAAGAGAACCTGACCAGGAGAGGGCGAGTGATAGTGCAGTGGGCAGGGCGCTTACCTTGTAGGCAACTGATTTTAGTTCATTCCTGTCAACCCATAGGTTCCCCTAACCTTCCAGGAGTGATCCCTGAGTGCAGAGCCCTGAGCATCATGGGCTTTGTCCCCCAAACAAAAACAAACAAGATTTCTAGGAGAACCACACCATTGGATTAGGAGTAGGAGGAGTGGGAAGGTAAACGGCCTTAACAGGTTGGGTTGAGGCATTCTCTTTGGTGTTAGGAGTTTGGGTTGGCATCAGCGGTAAATCTGGGTGCTTTTGTCTCTAGGAAGGAATGACACCCCCCTATTTGAAAGTGAATGAATCAGGGACCAGGAATATGTGAACTCAGTGGTGTAGCACGTCTTGGCTGTGTAAGGTCCTCGACCTGACCCCGAGCTTCCTTTTCCACACCCGCCTCCTCCCTAGTAAAAATTGGCATTAGATGGGTTTGCAAATAAGATGCAGTAAGGTGAAGAAAGGTTTTGCCCCTTTCTCCACTGACCTTGTTGGGGTGCCCTGGGAGGGGGTCTGAGGGGAAGCACAGGCCTCTACCTTTGGAACTCCCAGATATGGGGAGGGGACATACTTGTCATATGAACTCCCAGAAATGGGGAGGGGACATAATTGTCATATAAGTGACCACCTGGTAAGGTAAGACAGAGTGGAGGCCAATTGAAAAAGGGGTCTAGCTGTTCTGCATTTGCTGAGGGTCTGGTTGGGTGGTCCCTGAGGCTGCCAATACAGTAAGTCTTGACAGTTGTTTAAATGGTAGTGTTAAGTCTTTGTTTAAAAAGTAAAATTGGAAGGGGGTAAAATAAAATAAAACCAGTAAAGGGGCTGGAGCAATAGCACAGCGGGTAGGGCATTTGCCTTGCATGTGGCTGACCCAGGTTCGATTCCCAGCTTCCCATATGATTCCCCCGAGTACCACCAGGAGTAATTCCTGAGTGTATGAGCCAGGAGTAATCCCTGTGCAATGCCGGGTGTGACCCAAAATAAAAAAAAACACAAACAAAAAAACCCAGTAAAGTGGGTCTTTTCATTTGCTTATAAATGAATAAATTAAGTGGCAGGCTCAGGGGCATGAAGGGACCCTGCATTACCATCTGACGTGACAAGTAAGGTAGTCGTGGGGTGCACTCAGACTATTGGCCAGGAGGGGGCGCAGAGTGGCATGCTGATCACTCAGAATCAGAGACTGGCAGAGCTGCAGTGAGACCTTATAGATTATTTGTTTGGTTGGTTTGGGGACCATACCTGGCGATGTTCAGGGCTAACTTTTGTCTTTGCGCTCAGGAATCACTCCTGGGGGGCTGAGGGACTCTGTGTGGCCCTTGGGGATTGAACCCAGGTGAGCCGCATACAAGGCATGTGCAGAACCTGCTGTACTAACACTCAGGCCCTAACTTGATTTCTGTTTGTTTGTTTTGGGGTCACACCTGGCGGTGCTCAGGGCTTATTTCTAGCTCTCAGGGATCACTCCTGGTGGACTTTGGGGATCATTTGGAGTGCTGAGGATTGAACCTGGGTTGGCCATGTACAAGGCAAATGTCCTGCTTGTGGTATTATTGGTCTGGGCCCCTAATTTTTTGGTTTTTTGTGGAACACTTATGGACTGACTACTCTTTTTGTTTCTGGCGGTGCAGTGGATTGAACTCAGGGCCTCACACAAGCTGTGTGCTCTCTGCCTCCTCCGCTCCTCTCAGTCCAGGCCAGCCACAATCCAAGGCTCCTGGCTCCTTAACTCCTCTAAGGAGAGACAGTAACTTGTATTTAATTATTTAAGTCTCTCTTTTTTACTTCAAGGAAAAAAATTGGCGAGGCTGGAGAGATAGTACAATAGAGTTTCAGGGCGTGGAGCCCACCCAGTTTCAGTCCCCAGTACTTCATATGGTCCTTCAGGCACTGCCAGAAGCCTTCCCTGAGTGCAAAGCCAAGAGTATAAAAAGGAAAAATATAGCATAAAAGCCATGACAAATAGGCAGAGAAAGGTGGCTCTGTAATCCTGTTTTCTCATGATGTAGATACAAACTGTTGTCACTTTGGGTTTGGTTTGGGGGCCACACCCAATGGTGCTCAGGGCTGACTCCTGGCTCTGTGCCTTGGGATGACTCCTGGCAGTGCTCAGGGGACCCAGTGCAGTGCTGGGGATTGAACCTGGGTCAGACTTTGCAAGGCAAGGCCCCTCACTTTGTTTCTGTTGTGGGGGAAACACGCAGTGTTGCTCAGGGGCTATTCCCAGCTCGCTGCCGGGGATGGGGATGGGAATTGCTCTTGACAGTGCTCAGGGTTTGCTCCTGGTGCTGCTGGGGGACCTTGCAGGGTCGGGAATTGAAGCTGAGGCTCCCACATGCACTTCAGTTTCACAAGCTCTCTGGCCCTGTCCCTTAAGAAAACAGATCTGAAAAATCGCACCGATTCCCTGCAGTGCGGCCCTCAGCAGGTCAGGAAGCTGAGCGCCTAGACCCAGACATGGGTCAGCCAAGCCCACACTCGGCCACTGCTGCCGTGGCCCTCAGAAGCATATTCTGGCTCTCTGGCTAGTTCTTGCCAGAAGTTTCAGGTGGAGGGAGAGTGTGCAGGGGGGCTCTGAGCCGACCACTGACCAGTGCCTTCCCCTGTGTTGCCTTTTCCAGGTGGAGGGCAAGAGCTCCATCATCCTGACCTTCAGACAGTTGATGGCCGAAGAGGGGCCATGGGGTCTCATGAAGGGCCTCTCGGCCAGAATCATCTCAGCCACGCCCTCCACCATTGTCATTGTGGTGGGCTATGAGAGCCTCAAG
The DNA here is from genome assembly GCA_028565675.1 of Sorex palustris. Classification (NCBI taxonomy): domain Eukaryota; kingdom Metazoa; phylum Chordata; class Mammalia; order Eulipotyphla; family Soricidae; genus Sorex; species Sorex palustris. Next base: position 42,011,168 of record JAOXYA010000045.1, on the reverse strand, counting down.
AAACTCAGCCTCCGCCCGGAGCTGGTGGACTAGAGGCACTGGTAACATGGTGGGGAGAAGCCTGCCGTTTCCCACTGCACAGGGTTGGGGCAGAGTGGGGAGGAACAGGTCCTCTCCCGGTGGCCCCCCCAGCCTCTCCCACCCCACAGCCCTATCCTGGGCCGGGTGGCCTGTCTGGGACAGTGACAGAGACTTGGAACCACCCTTGCAGAAGAGGCTCCCTACACCGGGTCCCCTGCTCCCACCATTTTTAATTCTCTTGCCAAACTTCCCTCACTTAGTCCAGCCCGAAGGACATCCGTGTGCCCCTCAGCCTCTGCCCCCGTGCTCCCTGCTCGCCCTGGGGCTTCCGCCTCCACCTGTGTCCCTGTGTCCTTGCGCTCCCGAGAGCTGTACATAGAGCTTGCTGGGTGCCCCTCGTTCTGAGCCACTGCTGTAGCCCCTTCCGGTCTCAGCTCTTAGACTGGCTTATTTGTATCTGGGGTGGAGGTGCCCCACCAGGCTACCCATTGGGGACAGGGTGAGGGGTAGGGGGCCACACAGACCAAACCCCGTTCCCCCTCATCCTCTTTGTAGAGTCCTTAGGTTGGGGAGAAACGTTGATGCTCTCTTGTGAGGTGTATTGTTTATCATCTGTGAACCAGACTAGTCATTTCCTGTTCAAGCCCTAGTCCCCGCAGTCAGACATGTGGGAAAACGTAGCATGGACCTCGAGTCCACTTCCTTGTCCTTTCCACCTTGTCAACCTTATTGGCCCAACAGCCCTAAGACAGTAGCAGCCATTGGCTTCCTGACCCAGACTCGTAGATGAGACCGTCCGGGACACACTGGACTTGGGAGCACAGCGAACGGTTGAGAGAGAAGGTGGACTGAACAGTGATAGGAGAGGGTCTGTGCGCTGCAGAGCGAGGCCCCAGGCCCAGGTTCTGAGCAGCTCTCACCAGCTGGTGGGCACCCCAGCCCTTGGACTTCTGGAAGCATGTTCTCATGAGGGGATCCCTGAGAGATGGCTCCCCCTGGAGGAATGCCTGTCTGGAAGAGAGCCGAGGGGCTCCAGAAGCCATGGGACACAGGACCAGCGCATTTACCAGCATCAAACTGCCGAGGTTCTCTGCTAAAGTTCCTGGGAGCCAGATGACAACCCCCACCCCCACCCCCAAGCCTGTGTTGCAGGGAGCCGGGATCAGCAAGTGGAGTCGCAAGGCATGGCAGACCCAGAAATACTGGGCCGAGGCCATCCTTCCAGTCTTATTGGTCCCAGCCTCTGGGGAAGGCCGCGGTGCCAATGTGAAAGGTGCTCAGCTCCCTGAGGCCTTGATTCTTCCTGCGGTTGCCCTACATTCTGTCACCCCAGCCAGATGAGAAGCCAAAACCCATTATTTCTCTGCTTTTCACCACTACCACCGCCCCTCTGGGTCCTGCATCCTTGGAGGGGTCATTTTTCCTTTCCCTCATTTTGTTCCTTCTTGCACCTTATTAAGAGTCCTCCCATTTTTCTCCATAAATGCTCAGCCAAAGGGTTGCACCCACAGATGATTCTGAATCTTCCTACGCCATCCCACCCCCAAGAACCACCATGTCACAGAAGCACCTGCCCCCCACCCCCAAAATCCTGCTTCTGCCATGAGATGGGACCCACCGGCTTGGCTTCAGTCTGCCTGTCGGGGCAAGGCGGGGGAGGAGGGGGAGCGGGGCCCGCGGGGGAGTTGGGGGTTCTCCCCCCAGACTCGGCTCTTGGACGGTATTTCCCAGCTTCCCGCCCCACATTTTCCACCCTCCCTTGGGCCATAGATTGCACCAGCTGGAATTTTTAGCCCAAACTGGAGTATCTTGTGTGAAAAGCTCGGTAGCCAAGCAGCCTGGCAGGAGTCACTGAGGCCCGGGGAAACGAACATGCGGACGCAGTTAGCCTTTGATAAGTGGGCTCGTGAATGGTAATGGCGAACTTTCACTGTCGGCACTGTGCAGAGTCTCTGAAATGTAATTAAAAGTTTTTATGGAGCCCCTGTGCTGTGGTTTGCGCGTATTCCCTCGGGTGCAAAGTCGGTTCACAGAGGAGACCGCGCGGCTCGCGAAGGCTCCCCCCGCCTCCCGGCGGAGCGCGGCTCAGTGACAGACAGGCCGCTGCTTCCAATCGGAGGCGCCCGGCCCCGCGGGCGGCCAACCCGGTACGCCGGTGGGCGGGGCGAGCGGGCCAGCTCGATTTGGCGGTTCGACTTCAACATGGCCGAGGCGAGTAACGTCAGTCCAGGCGGCTGCTGTGAGGTAGAGGCTCCAGAGGGTGAAGCCTCGGGATCGGTGCCCACCAGCCCAGCCCTTTCGAGGGTGAAGCTCCTGGACACCATGGTGGACACTTTCCTTCAGAAGCTGGTCGCCGCAGGGAGGTAAGATGGAGGAAGTGCGGCTGTGGGCAAATCCCGAAGTTCGGCTAGGGCGGGCGGGTCGGGTTTGTCCCGCCAAAGTCTCGATCCCGCGAGACCGGGGCGGGGCGTGGCCTGGTGTGGTCACGTGGGCCCTGGCCCGAGACCTAGCGCGCCTTAGCTACTAGTTTTCTCCGGGCTTGTGATTGACAGCGAATGCACAGGTTTAGGGGTTCGATCGGCGACCAGGTCGGGACCCAGAGTCACGTGGGCAGGACAGTCCGGCCTCCTCGCTGGCTCGGCTGCAGCTCGCAACCGCGGCACGGGTGGTTTTGCGAATTCAGCGAGGAAAAATACACTCCGGCGCCTCCAAGCGTAATTTGCTGTGGGAAAGCGAATTCGCCGGGAGGACCAAGTGTATGACGGTAACTCTTGCTGCCTTGGTTTTGATTGTGTATGGCCCTGACGCTTCGGAGGAAAGAGTTTCCCTCACCATTGCACTTAGCACTGCAGTTAGTGCTGAAACTGGTACGCTTTACAGAACTCAGCGTTCCCCATCCTGACCCTGTCACCCAGACCACTATCCATAGACTCATAAAGACTCCCGGAATCTTTCTCTCCTGGTCTTATGAATGATTTTATTTGGGTTTGGGGCCAAGTAGGGCTCCCCTCAGCACTGCGCCTCCTGCATGCATGCACTTCAGTCCTTTGAGCTCTCTCTCCTGCCAGGCACATCCAGCAGTGGCCATGACTTACTCCTGACTCTGTGCTCATGGAGCATTCCTGGTGGGGTTCAAGGAGACCCTGGGTGATGCCCAGGATCGAACCTAGGCTGGGTACATGCAAGGCAAGCGCCTTTCCACCTGTACCAACTCTCTGGCCCAGTGATGCTGTTCTTAATGAAGCAGGGTGGCAGTCTAGGAGGTTGGTAAGACGTGGAGAGCATGAATTCTTGTCTCAGTGTCTCTCTCTCCAGTCTTTCTTTTGATTACGGGCCTCTCTGAGACCAGGGTCAGGCCCTGCACGCCCCCTGATGGACAGTGTGAGATCGCTGTCCGCTCTGCTAGCGGTGGCCTTACATGGCTGGTGTCCTTATGTGGTGCCACACTGATCATGATCACGATCATCCTGTTGTTCGTCTATTGCCTCGAGCAGGCCCCAGTAACATCTCCTTCGTCCTAGCCCTGATATGGCTTTAAGAAGTGCCATATTCAAGGCTCTTTCAGGGTTAGGAGAATGAGACCCATCATTGTTACTGGTATTAAGCATATTGGGTACACCACGAAGAGTTTGCCAGACTCTGCCGTGTGGGCAGGTCACATTTGGTAGCCTGCCAGGTTGTCCAAAGTAAGAATGAGATAATAAGATGTCGCTTCCTGGAGCTGGGTTTTACAGTCTCTGGGTCTTGGCTGTTGATGGGATTACCTGGCGCCAGGGGCAGTTGGTGGGTGTGACCCCTGCCTACTGGAAGATGGAGTATCTGGGTGGAGGATGCTCAGCCCCGATCTGAGCAGGCTTGGAGAGCTCAGCCCCGGGACCTGCATGCCTTTGTTCCTCTGCCTGTACCTTCGTGCGTGTGGAGGGTGGTCTCAGCATGGTTGTGGCTGGTTCTGGAGGTCTTCGGCTGCCAGAGCTCTGGTGGGGGCAGGGAGGGAAACTCAACCCGCCCCCCTCCAAGAGGCCCCAGCAAGAAAAGCCAGGCGTGGGGGCAGGAGACTCTGTGCTGTTCTCTTCTGGGAGCTGGATTTTATAGTCTCTGGTTCTTGGCTGTTGATGGGATTGCACGCCGCCAGGGGGCAAGTTGGTGGGTGTGACCCCTGCCTACTGGAAAATCAAGGATCTGGGTGGAGGATACTCAGCCCCGATCTGAGCAGGCTTGGAGAGCTCAGCCCCGGAACCCGCATGCCTTTGTTCCTCTGCCTATACCTTCATGCGTGTGGAGGGTGGTCTCAGCATGGTTGCGGCTGGTTCTGGTTGTCTTCAGATGCCAGACCTCTGGTGGGGGCAGGGAGGGAAACTCAACCCATCCCCCTCCAAGGGACCCGGGTGAGGACAGCCAGGTGCAGGGCCAGTGAGAATAGTATATTGACAATTATTTATGCTATTTAAGCCTACCACTTTGTTTTGAATTGGTTCCTAAATCCATCTTTAAATTTATGTTTCAAGTTACGGGGCTGGAGCAATAGCACAGTGGGTAGGGCAATTGCCTTGCATGTGACCATCCCGGGTTCAATTCCCAGCATCCCATACGGTCCCTTGAGCACCGCCAGGGGTAATTCCTGAGTAGCGAGCCAGGGGTAACCCCTGTGCATAGCCAGGTGTGACCCCAAAAGCAAAAAAGAAAAAAAAGAAAAAAAATTATGTTGCAAGTTACATAAAAATTGTTTCTCTCGCGCTGATGCCCTCTCTCAATCCCACTTTTCCTGTTCTCTTCTGTCTTGTGTCAGGGACATGGCTCCATACATTCATGTTTGCATCCTTGGAGCAGCCAATAACCACATTCATTTCTACCTTAATGCTCAAGTGGGTGATGACTTGTAAACAATGATAGAGCTGGTGTACACTTAAGAAGTTCAGAGTGAGTAATCTAAAATCCTTTGTGTGGTGAATTATCACTCAATAATTTTTCTCCTTATAGGTGTAGATTTGGAGTTTTTATTGAAGGAAGTCCTTGTAACAGTATTAAAGGAGATTAAGAAAGTGTTTTGAGAAACTATTTGACAAGGGGGAAAGAAATATTTAAAAAAAGTATTCAAGGTGAATCCTGTGAGATCATGAAATGTAAAACCTTTGTGTGGAGAGGGAACATTGTTGTTGTCATTGTTAATCAAATGAATGAATGTGCTCAGGGAATATTTTTTTAGAAAATATTTGATTGGTTTTATTTTAATTTAAAATAAATGTATTATTACGATTATTTTTTTTTGTGGTGCTGAGTGTTGAAGAGCCTCATACATACAAGACAAGTTCTTTACTATTGAACGACATCCCTAGTATTGAGGGGGTTTATTTTTAAGTAGAAAACACTTATATGATACATACACCTATAACCTTTATGTTTGTGAAATAAAAACCCAGTTACATGAAGGGATAAGTCCAGCCACAAAAAAATGTTTTAAACCTGAGCACACATGGGGACTGGTTACAAAATTTTGGGTTCTTTTTGCAAAAAGAGAAGTGCAGGATTTATTGTTTACAAATGATTAGGAATTTCAGCACAGGGTCAGTTGAGCATTAAACCATGCATAGACCTCCTAAGAGTGGGACTTTGAAATGTCACATGCCCATGAAATAAGCCCTAAGCACAGATTTGTTTTTTCCTGGAATCATTTTAGAGGCATTTAGTGTGAAGAGGTCAAAAGAATAAGAACTTTTCAACAAGAAAAACCTGGATTTTAATCACAAGCATCAGCAGTTTAATAATTTGTGGCTAGTGGCAAGTCACATTCCCTCTCCAAGTTTCAATTTCTTCATCTCAAAAATGAAAGCGGTGATATGCTGTAGCCCACAGGATTCCTGGAAGGATTAGTAATACTTTACATTCAGTGCCTGGTGAGAAGGAAGTAACGGTGATGATGGCTGAACAAGAAAGTTAAAAAGCTGGAGCTCCTGAATGACATGGACTTTACTTCCTGATGTCTGTTCCTTCAGCAGATAGAAAGACACTTGGAGACTTCAGCCTTCTTTGTGACAAAATGTAAGGACTGTCAGGAAGCACTGCAACTTAGTGGGAGTGGAGATAGGAAACTAAAATGTTGAACAGTAGATTTTTCTTGAGATGTTTATCATAGAGTTGATGGGATAAGACAAGAATACAGGAAATAATGCTTAAATACCTTAAATACAGAGTAAGTTAAGTGGTACCGGAGAGTTGATCGATCAGATAATAAGATTTAAGATATGTTTAGAGAATAACTGCAGAATATAGGTGGTTCCTTTACTGTTTCAGAAGATGAAATTATTAAAGTTGAAGGACTAAGGTATGCAATACAAATCTACCAAGTGATAGGTTGGAGACCCAACTTAGCTGCAGAGGGACAGAGACAGTAAGAGTGAAAGAATAGAAGTTTATTCGCGCTCCTTGGCAGACCCATCACTCGCCCTGGCAAGGTTGGAGTAGAGCCTTGCCCTGGGAAGGACTAAGCAGGCTTATAAATTATCTTGGGTAGGAAAAGGGAACAAAGACCAGTGGGACTAGTGCATTTGGTCTTGCCTTTTGCTACCTGTAGTGGTCGATGTGAGGAAGCATGGAATGCAGCCTGGTAACTTCCTGGCACCAGGTGGGTCATAAGTCCTGTCCTCCGAGCTGAAAGGCAGGGTTATTTTTGATTCTGAAAGTGCTGTCTCATCAGCCAAATCCCCATTGGGTCCTGAATGGTGCCATTTGGTCTGAGTAAACCTTACACCAAAAATCCCTTATCCTGTTGAGAATTGCTAATAAGTAGGGTAAATTTTTTGAGTAGGTGGCACCAATAAATTATTCCTTGCAGTATTCACACATATTTTATTTTGTAGATCTCTCCTATCACAGAATGATTCTGTGAACAGTTTTCTTTTGTAAAATGTGGCAGGGGTAATCATCTCAAGTCCATGAAAAGTCCAGGAAGCTTTTGCTTTTATAGCTCTGGTGTCCCTGAAAAATTACTCTGTAGAAGAAGCATGGAGAAAGCACAAGCAGAATCTGGGAATGTGTGGAGGGTAGCTGAAAAATCCTTTGACCCAGTAAAAACTGTGACTCAGACACATGACCTTGGTCTGGCTGCTGCCACTAGTACCCGGATGTTTAAGTCATTTCCATCTTAGTTGATGTGGCAGCTCTGAGCCATAGTCCATCTCTCTATTCTGGCACAGGCATATGTCATGTGGACAGAAATGTTGTTCTGTGCCTAGTTCAAGTTCCTTTCCTACAGAATGGTGGGAAATAACAAAATGGCTATTCTGAGCCACTACATTTTGGCATACCTCAATGGAGAACTTGACATAGAAATTAGTACCTGGAAGCAGGCTTCTGCCGTGACACAAAATGAAGCTCTAGCTTTTGAGATGCAGGTGATGGAACATGCATGGGATGACAAGACTGGAGTGGAGCTGGGAAGAATGATGGGAAATTTCTAGGCATGAAATTTCTGGCCATGATGTTACACTTTAGCAAAACAATGACAAAAGTGTTGCTTTGGTCATAGGCAAAATGGAATGCATGTCCAGGGGTCGTTGTTCTGGCTGGATAAACATGATACCAACTGGCTCCTTTTCAGCTGCATAACATAAACATAAGGAAGATCAAGATGAGTTACAGAAGTAATATTTATCCCAAACAAAATTTAGAGAAAATGGAAGTTAGAACTGCCTCGGTTTTAAAATAAAATATTCTCAGATCTGGATTTTGCAGCCAGTAAAAGATTTTTTAAAAATTACACACAATGTTTTATTCATTCAGTTTAAATTGATGACTGTAAATCTTAAAATGGACACCCTAAACTACCAGTTAATCCTCATATATTTTCCTAATAAACTTTTCCTGTCAGAAGGAATATTTTATGACTTCTATCTTCAAATCCCTGGCACACTCTCCATCACTGCGAACCACATAGAGATGAAAAAATGCAATCAAATACAAATCAACTCACTTACTCTACACCAACTCCATTTGCTTCCCTCATCTTAATCTTCAAATTTTGCTTGTTTTCCTAAGGCAAGAAAAAAATTTTCTCTGCTCTGGTCAATCCCTCTGCTTGAGGTTCAGATCAGTCTTCTCTCATGTCCTGTCTTTTGTACAGAGTTTTCTCCTGCAATGATCTCCAGCCTCTTTAACAACATACCCTGACTCCTGTTCAACTGGATTATTTCCAGAGGCTCTGAATATGTAGCAAAATGGCTTTGTCTTTGTGCGTTTGTGTGTGTGTGTGTGTGTGTGTGTGTTGGGGGGGTGGTTTGATTTTGAACCAAACCTGCTGTACTCAGGGTTTACTCCTGGATCTGCTTCAGGAATCACTTCCAGCAGGGCTTTGGGAATGTAGAACCCAGGTTTACTGTGGGCAAGGTAAGCACTTTACCCACTATATGATCTCTGGCCCCGTGAATGTGGCTTTAAGATGTTTTTCCTTGACCTGAAACTTTTGGCAGTGTTCACAAGTACTATTCTCTCTCTGTTCTTCATGAAGGAAAACTTGAATGAGTTGTAGTAAAATTATTCTCTCATCTTTTCCATTCTATTCTTTCCCAAATATTTTCTAAAGCACTTTTGTTGTCACTACATGGAAGGGATTTTTCTCAAGGTTCACACTTTTATTTTGCCCAAATCATTGGTGTCGTATATCCTCATCTGGCAGGATCTCTCGCAGTCTTTGATTAACTGACCCCTCCATCTCTGATTAAAAATTGTTTTTTCCTAAGGCATGGCAATTGAAGATTTATCTAATTGGATTCTTAACTGACAGTCATTCTTTGACATAATGTTTTATCAACTTGTCTTTTGCTTTTTTTCAACTTGTCTCCTAAACAGATGCCTAAATATGGGAGAAGTTCTTCTCTTTATTGACGTGCTATCCATAAATTGATGACTCATTATTTTGTAGGGAGATGTGCCTGGGATTTCAGATTTAGATAAATAGGAATCCTTTCCAAATCTTCAGTTGGTTAACTCCTATTATCCCCAAATATGGGCAGTGTGCAGTTATTGATGTTTCCCTCTTCCACCCATTCTTCCCCATATCAGAATATAGCATCTACAATCTAGAAACTCAGACATATGTTGATGCACAATAATATCCTTACCCAGGCATCTCTCATGTTCTCTTCCTCAAAGCACTCTAGCAAATTTAGCCAGCCTTTTCGATTGTGTAGGATCAATAGAAGTGACTCATCACTCATCTGGTAAACAGTTTGACTTTCATTGCTTTTCATTTGGGACTAGTCTGGAAGGAAAACTAAGAGCATTTATAGCATTGAAATGCGTGAATAATCTCTTAGGAGCACAGTGTGGCAGTGCCCCTCTGAAATCAGGTCAGGAAGTAACTTTCTTAGGTGATTACTAGCACCATGAGCTCATTAATGACCATATGGTGTCAGGACCTGAAGACAGCCAGATTCAATCACTGTAACTCAGCACTCAACTCAGAAGAAAAGTCATGTTGATACTCTGCCAGTGCCCAAAGGAGATCAACCTCACCCTTATTGTCTCTTTTCTCAGATGGTGATGAGGCCTGAGATCGAGGGCAACATGATGATTTTTTTGAAAGGCATGTTTGGTAGTTACCCTGTAAGTTTTATCATTTAGGATTCAAACACTCTATTCTGCCAGGGAAGAATGGCATATGGAGGCCTGTCAAAGGATGGGTTCTTTCCTGTTTTAAATTATATGCATGCTATAGTTTGGGAGAACGGTTTACATAAAAATGTCTTGATATGGAATTGATTTCCCTCAGATGTGGAATATAAAAAAACATGGTATGAAAATAAATGCCCAAAGCAGCAGATACTGAGAACTGGTATTAAGTAGGAGGTTTATCAGAGTGTGGGAGGATGGGTGGGCTGTAGAATGTGTGTGTGTGTGAGAAGAAGTACTGGGACAATGGTGGAGTGTGAAGTAGACACTCAGGTGAAGGGTGTAGTGCTGAAATATTTTATGTATAAAACCATGCCATTAACAATAATTTAAATCAAGACATTGAAAAAAAAGAAAAGCAAAATACATAAATACGTAAATAAATAAATAAATAAAATTCCTTGGTCAGAATATATTGTACTAGGATCAAGGTGGGGATGGTGGTGAGTAGAAGATACAAATAGTTTCCCTGTTCCTATATTAAAAATTTTTTTCTTTGTGCACTCAACTCCCAGCCTCATGGTTGCTGTGTTGGACAGTGTTTGGTAAACACTGGAGCATAGCAAGTGAATGTCTAGCAGTGTGGAACAACAGAAACCCCTGGCTTCCTTGTATGGCTACCTTCTCGGTGATCACTTCCCGTGGTCACCAGGCATTGATGTTTGGGCCCCTTTGATCTGTCTTCTTTTAATTTTTATTTGAAGTTTGGCTAACTTGAAGGCAGTCTCTGAGCCTCTTATTCTTTATGTTCCTCATGACTCACACATAGTAGTGGCTCCTGAAGTTTAAGTTTAAAAAATGACTAGGCTACTTTTTAAATATAGAGAGTGCAAAGTAGAGTCTGTAGAGACAGTGTAGTGGAAAGGTGCTTGCCTTGTATGTGAGTAACCTGGATTCGATATCTGGATTCCATATGATCTCCCTGAGTTCCATTAGGAGTGATCCCTTTATGCAAAGCCAAGACTAAGCCCTGAGCATCACTGGGAATGACCATCCCCTTCCTTCAACAAAAGAATAAAAAAATTAGTTCCTATATTCCTTCTGGGAGATAGTTATTCTTAGACAGTAACGTCTTGCAGCTGCCATAACTTTGTTTAATGATAGAAAAGTATTTAACACCAATGGGAATAAGGGGATCTCGTTCTCTTTTGATGAGGAAGTTAAACATCATTGAAATTATATAGCTAATTAATGATGTTTTTAATGCCAGAAATATTGAACTCTCGCATATCTTTTGCTTATTTTTTTTAAAGCTCACATACAGCAGAGTAACTTGGATCGCATGAAATGTGCAGTGTTAATCAGTGGGTAATGTGCCTGGGCATCTCCTGCACACACACGTGGACTTTATGCCCATTTCAGTCTCTTTAGGGAAAATAGCAGCAAGTTGGCAAAGAGAGGGAGTCCCTTCAGCTACCAGCTTGGAAGTTTCTAATTTATTTTGAAGAATTGGCGAGAAATTGTTATTCCTAAATTAATGGTCTTGCTTCACTCTACAGAGTGATATTTTTTTCCCTGAGTAGTTGGCAATGTTATTGCATGTTGTTTTTTGTTCTGGAGTCTGTACAGGGGTTTATTTCCCCTCCTTATTAAAAATATGTGAGGCAAATTGGTCTTCTTTGAAATTGTCAAAAACTCAGAATCCTGGATCTGGAAAGGTAATTTAGTGATAGAGAACTGCCCGCCCCCCCCCATCCCCCCAAATACCACTCAGATTTCTTCTTTTAAGTCTGCCAAATTTGTGGTCTGCTTTATTTCCAAGGTCATGAGATAGTGCCTTTTCTCTTTGAGGAATCATGTGAAATGGAATTCTATAATTCAGAAAGAATAGGGGAAAGGGTGCTGCATACATAAGTCTGCTACAGTCTACCCTTGCTTAAACAGCATGCATACATTTTCTTTTCAGACATAGGTCAACACCTCTGAAGTCTTATTCAATTCTAGTGCTCAATTCAAAGTCACAAAGTGTTAGGTCTTTGGGTTCCCATAATAAATAAACTTGAAGCTCTTGGGTTCCCATAATGCATAAACTTAACTGCATTTATAGTCCATCTTCAACACCTGATGATGTACAGTTGTGAAGAAGAAAAAGGACAGAAATAATAAAATAGCGATAGAGCACACTGTCCTCCCGTTGTTCATCGATTTGCTAGAGTGGGCCCAGTAACGTCTCCATTTTGAGACCTGTTGTTACTGTGTTTAGCATATTGAATACGTCATGGGTAGCTTGCCAGGCTTTGCCTTGCAGACGAGATACTCACAGCAGCTTGCCAGGCTTTCCGAGAGGGGCAAAGGAATCGAACCCAGCTTGGTTGGGCTGGCTGCGCGCAAGGCAAACGCTCTACCACTGTGCTATTGCTCCAGCCCAGCAATAGAGCAAAGAGGAGAATTGGAGATAGATCAGGGCTATAATTGGCTCCTCTGACTAGTAGACGTGATGGCTTCGTGCTTAGTGGTGGACTAACTGTCTGGGTAGCTGAGTGACAGTATCTGACTCTGTTCTCTGAAACTAAATCCTTGAGTCTAGGTGGTAGAGCATTTACTTTATGGCATGACACCTTGAATACTATAAATCCCAGAGATTATAATCCTCAATGTCATGTGTGAGAATAATGCTGGTAAGGGTATTGTTACTGATGTTACCAGTGATGCATTCATAGGCACTTCTTGATGGAAATTTAGGATTTGGGGATTACATTAGGTGTCAACTACCACAGACCATTGGTAGTCAGGCTTGAAATTTCTTTAGAAAATGTTTCCTCTAAATTCTTAGTAGGCATTCAGCCTATTGTGAGAGTAATAGTAATAGACAGTTTTCTCTTTTTTTTTAAACTGGATAATCTGCCCTTTTACCTGTTGTTCTTTGTGGTACTTTGTGCTCTGACCACTGTCCTGCCCATTAGCTTGATCACTTTTGTTTTGAGAACAATAGGCTCCAGTGTTAGGACAATCTCTTAGTTGCCCCATTTCTTTTTCTTTCTTTCTTTCTTTCTTTCTTTCTTTCTTTCTTTCTTTCTTTCTTTCCTTTTCTTAATGTAGGAGTACTGCTATTTATTCAGCCATTGATTAAGGTGGTTGAATTGGTAATGTAATGTGGACATTACATTTTTATATTCAGAATGTTAATTTTATATTTTAATTATTATTATTTTTAATCAACATGAGATACAGTTACAAAGCTTTCCTGTTTGAGTTTCAGTCATACAATGATCAATCACCCAACCCTCCTCCAGTGCACATCTTTTACCATCAAGGTCCCCAGTATCTTCCCATCCCACCCCTCCTTCTGCCTCTATGAAGACAATCTCCCCCATACTCTTTTGTACTGCTTGTTATGACTAGAATAAGATGTCTTGTGGATGCATGCTCCTGGAATTCTAAAATTTTAGATAATTAGGGTCTGGAAAAATCTCTGCAGCAAGCTGCTCTGTTCTGAGATTCTTTTGTGTGTCTCTGGATCATGGCCACTAAGGAGCTTAAGTAGCAACTGGACGCAGTTTGTGGGCATGACCTTCAGGGTCCCATGGGGACGAGGGGAATGAGAAGGACTGGCCCATTCCCTATCCCTTGAGGCCTGAAGTTTGCCAGTTGCCTCATTTATGACAGGTTACTCTCCTCTTTCTTGCAAAGAGCTTTTAATGAAAGGTGTTGCAGGGTAAAGATCATCAGCATTTTATTTGCTTTTTATTAATTTTATTTCAGTATTATTTTCATTAATTTTATTTCAGTATTATTAGAAAACCTACCTTGCTTCTTCCTTCCCTCCTCCCCCCCCCCCACCCTCCCTCTTTCCCTCCCTCCCTTCCT
>JAOXYA010000045.1:41883161-41897804 GCA_028565675.1 Sorex palustris | reverse complement strand
AAGGAAGGAAGGAAGGAAGGAAGGAGAAAAAGAAATCATATTTTCTCTCAAATTAACCTCTCAGTCTCCTATGAATTTATTCTCACATCATTGACATTATTGGTTCAGAGGCATTTTCTCTTCTCTATTCATTCCCTAGTATCCCTAGTACAATTGGTTTAACTATAATTTATACACATATGAAGTTTTCTTCTACCTTGAGTTCTTTTTAAATGGCTTTCTCTTTTATCCAATAACATGTGTGATATCTTTATTTCTATATAGTCAAAAGTCATATCAAACTACTTATTTTCATAACAGGTATGATTTTTTTCACCCATATCACCACATCACACTTATATTCCATATATATCTTTACTATCACTATATTAATCTTCTTGGTCTACCATATAAAATAATTCTAAGTAGATTAAATAATAGAAATGCATTTCTCATAGTCCTGAAAACTGAAAAGGCTTAGGATCAGGTGCTAGCTATCTTAGTTTCTGATAAAGGCCTTGACCTGATCTCCAGACAATCACTTTCCTTCTATGATTACACATAGCACAAAGTAAGATAAATTTATTGTCTCTTCATCTTTTAAAGGACATCAATTTTACTAGGTCAGGGCCCCACCCTCATTATCTCACTTAACCTCAATAATCTTAATCTTCCTATTTTCTATAGAGTAGCATGGAGCACTAGATTGGGGCTTCAGCATTTCAACTTGTAGTGGACATAATTTAGACCAAAGCAATGGCATTTAACTGTTCTTGTTGTCCAAACAGTATATTTTATAATAAGTATGACTTTTTTGTGCTTTTTCTCCTGCTGTACACTCACTTTATCAGAGTGTCCCATTACCTTTATTATTAGGTTGCTCCAAAGACTTTAGAACTTTTCTAACAATAAACTACTGAAACTGCTGTCATTTCTTTCTCTGAAAATTGTGGCTTTGTTGGTTTGGGGTTTGTTTGTTTGTTGCTTCTGCTCTTTCCCCCATCTCTCATGTTTGTCACTGACACCTAAGATTGGTCAACATACAAAAATATAAGAGGGCTTATACTATCCTTTTCTTCAATATCCCCAATGATTTTTCAATCTCAAAGTAAACATCAAGGTATCACAGTGAACTCTGTAACTCTCTGCAACTCAATGGTTGTTCCAATCTCTGTACTACCAACATCCCTGACCATCTCATCCACTCCCACTGCCTTCTCGTTGCTGTTCTGTAACATATCAGCCAAATTCTCACCACCAGAGTTTTGGATTTGCTATATTGTAATTCTGAAAACATATTTGACTAAACATCTTTGTGAGTTATACTCTCAAAACTCCCCTGTTATCCCTATAGAATAAAGAGTAACTTTCGGCATTTTCCCCCTATTGTCATTATTTTCCTTCACTTTACTCTCTTGGTGGTTTGTTGTCTTTTCCCATAATCTCAATATAGCCTTCCTAAGGTACAAAGGTTTATTTTTCACTTAATGCATGTATTAATTAGACTATGTCGAACTTATATAATGCAGTTGATGCCTCATTTATAATGATGAATTAATAGATGCATGATATAGGTTACCATTCATATTTTGGCACACACTCTGGGACAATTCCTTAACACTCTACTTTTAACAGATGACTCTTTCCTTGATGAAAATAGATCACTGTGAGGTTCAAGAGAAGATGAGAAACTGTAATAGCAAATGCTCTTCAAACCAGCTCACCTAATGTTATTGTGTCCTTCCTTCCACCCTTTTTTTCCTTTTATGTTTCTTTTAGTTAGAGTCTGGACCTGCTCTATAAGTTATCTCTTATCCATCTGAATTTTAAAGTAGAAAATAAAATAACAGCTATTTTACTATTGTCATACATGCTGCTCTATTTTGAGTATTTGTTAGGAAAAAGTTGGAGAGGATTCTAGTTTTTTCTTTGAGCTTGTTTTGCTGAAGAAAAATCAGAGGCAATAGCAGTTAATAACAAAACACGGTAACTTGTGAAAGCAGTCCGGCCAGAAGTAGGTTATTTTGTAAATGCTACTGTTCTACCAGTTCCAAAACACAGTGTTCTGTGAACCAAAGACAAAAAATGGTTTTTAGTTAGTGCTATGATAATAGTAGAGTTAGTCCTAAAAGAAAAATGAGAGAGATTATTTATTGGCTTTGAAAGATGACTTTAATGAAGCCTGGCGTTGGTGTCATCTTTTTAAAAAGGGAAACAATGAACACTGCAAACTAACCAGGAAAGTCTCAGTTTTGTTTCCCTTTAATGAAATTGCATCTAATCAAACACAATTTCAGACTGCTGTTCAGTTTCAGTAGCTTACACATTAATAAAGATAGATATCTACAAATATTCCTTTGAAGTGGGACTTATGAAAAAGCATTCAACATATTTAAAGGGTCTATTATAATTGTTTCTATCTCCCCCAAGAAAATTTCTATGCTGGAGGTTGCAGGAATAATGCAGCAATTCACCAGCCTTGGAGTCTATGATCACAGGTTCGAGTCCTCAGTGCTACCAACCGTGTCAAGCATAAGCGCAGCATCTCTCTGAGATCCCTGGTACAGCCAGCAACTTCTAACCACACTGCAGTTAGATGTGTGTAAACACCACAAAAGAAAACAACCTCCAGCAATTCCACAAACAAAGAATATTATGTTTTGGAAGCTTGACTGCTGATAATTAGGTGTGTGAGTCACCATGATTTTCCTTCAGAAAAGCACTGCTGAAAAGAGTTACATCCCTCACCTAATGAGTGTGATCTCTGGTGAGTGAGTATGTATGTTTTCACTGCAATGAATAGAATGTAAACCTCAGTGAGCATAGTGGCTGAGTGTGAGAACACTACAATCTGATGTGTAACTTCCCAGGGAGCACCTCAGCTAAAAGTGAAAGGCATATATAATCCCCAGCCAACGCAACTTCAATAACAACAGTGAAGGAAAGGGGAAAGAGGAAATTAACAAAAGAAAGGGAATTTTTCTACAGCTCAAGGGTGAGTTGATTAAAACAAGTATTTACCACAGCTTCTGAACAAACACTGGAAGACACGAAGATAAGGGTAAAGTGAGGTTAACATTTTTTGATGCAGAAATAAATCTTTCACTATCTTTAAAGACGCATGGCTTGCCTAGTCATTTCAATGCCTTTCTAACTACACTACATATGTGTCCAAGTACAGTGACAGGCCGGTGAATGTTGATAGGCCAAAAATACTCCTGTGCAGAAGAGTGGCATGCAGTTATCACATGCTGACTTTAAAACCCATCCCAGATGGTTTCTCTAATCTGGGATTAGAGAACACAATCCAGTGAGCCTTTAAAGGTAGACATATTATCGCACAAGTCTTTATAAATTATATATCTGGAGCAAAACAGACAGTTCAACATATTTTTAAAAAATCTATAGAAAACAGAATTTAATAAAAATGGAAATCCAACATGATGGTTGTTAAGAAGAACTGATTGAGTAAATGAATTTTATATTTATTGCCTATAGAGTGTTTTCATACTTAGTTTTTCCTACTTTTTTCCCAGAATGAATTATTCTATTTATTTATTTATTCACACCAAGCTCCTGGAAGAGAACAAAACAGAGTCTCCTACCCTGTGCCTGACTGTGCTCACCAGGGACCGACAGCCGAAGACCTCCAGGACCCAGCCAAAGTCATGCTGAGACCACTCTCCACACGCTTGGATGAGCCTCATGCATAAAGGAACCGTCAGAGGAACCCAGTTGTGCGGACCCGGGGCTGAGATCTCCAAGCCTGCATGGTTTGGGACTGGACTTTCCAGTAGCTAGACAGTTCCACCCATCAACTGCCGTGCAACCTCAACAATGTCCAGTATCCAAAGATTATCACACCAAGCTCCCAGAAGAGAACAAAGCAGAGTCTCCTACCCCGTGCCTGACTGTCCTCACCAGGGCCCGGCAGCCGAAGACCTCCAGAATCAGCCACAACTATGCTGAGACCACTCTCCACACGCATGAAAGTACCGGCAGAGGAACAAAGGCATGCAGGTCCTGGGGATGAGATCTTCAAGCCTGCTTGGATCAGGGCCGAGCATCCTCAGCCCAGATCCTCCATCTTCCAGTAGATGGGGGTCACACCCACCAATTGCCCCCCAACACCGTGTAATCTCATCAACGGCTAAGACCCAGAGACTTTAAAACTCAGCTCCCTGAAGCACACGGCCGTGAATGCCTTATTATCTCATTCTTGCTTTGGACAACATGGCAGGCCACCGAATATAACCTGCCCACGTGGCAGAGTCTGGCAAACTCCCCGTGGCGTACCCAATATGCCAAATACCAGTAACAATGGTGGGTCTCATTCTCCTAACCTTGAAAGAGCCTTGAATATGGCACTTCTTAAAAAATCTCAGAGCTAGGACGAAGGAGACGTTACTGGGGCCTGCTCGAGGCAATCCACGAACAACAGGATGATCTTTGCCTAATGTCTGAACCCCATCAAACATGGTGTGCCAATTATTGAAAACAGGTATGACGTGTATTATGATGCGTCACAGGAGCTACACAGTGCACAAAGCAGCCGGGAGCGTGGTGGCAGTTGGGTAGTGGATGTTGGCTGCTGGGGCCGATCCCTTGGAGTGGGGAGGGCTCTCGCCCACCCCCCTCTGGGGCACCCCGAGTGAAAACAGCCTGGCACAGAGTCATAACTTATCATAATATTTTTTAAAAGGGACTGGAACAATAGTACATCATGTAGGGCACTACCTTGCACCTGGCTGCCCTGGGTTCGATCTCCAGCATCCCATATGGTTCCCTGACCAGGAATGATCTCTGATCCAGAGCAAGGAGTAAGTCCTGAGTACACCTGGGTCTGACTCAAAAACAAAAAATAAAAAAAAAGAAAAATGAGAATGAGATATTGTGTCTCATCACTTTTTATCAAAAAGACTAGAAAAAAACAGTTGTGGCAGGAATGCAGAGAACAAAAGAGGTGAGACTATGGTTTGTTTCTGTCTCTGTAGAAAACAGTATGAGGATTTCTCAAAAAATTAAAATAGAACTTCCATATGACCCAGCAATTTCACTTCATGGTGTTTATCTCAAGAATGCAAAATCATTAATTTAAAAGTTTTGTGCACACATATCTTGATTGCAGCACTATTTTAAATAACTAGTATATAGAAACAACTCATACTCAGTGGGAGATGAATGGACCAATAAATTATATATGTATACAATGGAAAGCTATGCAGCTATAAAAATTTGAAACTCAGGGCTGGAGTGATAGTACAGTGGGTAGGGCGTTTGCCTTGCACACGACATACCCAGGTTCGATTTCCTGCATCTCATATGGTTCCCCGAGCACTGCCAAGAGTAATTCCTGAGTGCATTAGCCAGGAGTAATCCCTGTGCATTGTTGGGTGTGACCAAAAAAGAAAAAAAAAAGAAAAAATGGAATCTTGCCTTTTGCTACACTGTGGATGTAACTAGAGGTTGTCAGATCAAGTGAAATAAATCAGAGGAAGAAGGACAAGTAATTATCACACTCACATTTGCAAAAAGAAGCAGTAAAATAGTAGATAATTAAAACAAACCATTGAACTTTGACTAAAGAACTGAGGTTAACAAGTGGTAAAGGAATGAGATCTTTAAAATACAGAGCAAAAGTTTTATTTGTATTTCCAGTGGGAACTGAGCAGATTATTGTCTTGCTCATGACAGTAAGTCAGTAGCTATTTATTGATTAATGATTCATTCATTTCTTTTTCGGAAAACCTCAGAAGTGTATTATAATTTCGTCTTGGGGAGAAGAAAAGCCTGTACAATAAGCCACTGGGTATCTAGTCTGAAAAGAAAAATAGCAACAAAATTGGAGAGGCTGTTGGAAACAATAACTAAATTTTTTCAGTTAAAGATCAGATGGGTCAAGGCCAAACTGACAGGACTTCTGGTTATCATGAATAGAACTACAGGCTGAGTTCCAGAATGAGAAGAAATGAGGTTGTTTTGGGAAAAAAAAGTATTAAAAATTAAACAACTTGATAGCTAAAATACAAGCAAAATATGCTGCTTTTGCAATACATGAGGTTTTTGCTGAGAATTTTTTGTTTCGCTTTTTAAATTCCTATTCATATAATAAACACTGGTGTTTATTTTGAATGGTATGGATAACATGACAAACATCCTTTTGGTAGTTAAATACAAGATGTATATAAATCAAATTGAAACTACTAGCCTAGCATTTTCCAGTTACATCTTTAATTGTGAAATATTTGAGTTTTATGAAAGCCAAATTGTAAGGTTTCCTATAAGTAAGCAAATCCAAGTTCATGTTTGACATTATAGATCTCTAGAAGATGATTTATTTTTGCCTTCCACACTTCCAAAAATTCCTTAATCATTGGTTACAAATTTCACAAATTGTCTTTATGACTATTCCAATAGTGAAATTAACTCTGGAGAACACAAAGTGCCAAGGCAAAGTTAAAGGGTGAGAATGCTAAAAACAAAACAGAAAAATAAAAAAAAGAAGAAACATCAAGAATTCTACTTCAGGCAATACAATACTTGTATTTAATTGAATTTCTTTTTAAATTTTTATTTTCTTATTATAACATCATGACTAAAATAGTTGTTAAAATACAGTTGTTTCAGTTATGCGACATTCCAACACCAATCCTACCACCGGTGTGACCATCCCTCCAACAATCCCAGTTTCCCTCCCACCTCCACAAAACTGCCCACTCAGGCACTTAACAGTTTTACTTCATATTGCTTGTTACAAAAAACGTAATTATCAGAAAATAGGTTAGAGTCATTTTATCATGATTGATTGTTAGTTCTCACAATGTTTCTAGTCATTGTCAGGATTCATTGAGCTTATTGGTGCTGATTGAGCTTTCTGTGTCATTATTTTCACTCACTGAGGTGGCTGAGCTATTTGCAACTTTCCTATCGAATTTGCTGTGCTTCTGCTGGGCTGTATCTACTGTGAAATTTGAAGGAGATCACTTCAAAATGAGGCCACTATGAAGCCAATTTGCTTCAAGAGCTATGAAAATGAGTCCATCTTTCCCTAAAATACTGTGTGGTTGTTAGTGCTTTCTTGGCTTCCATTTTCTACTCCAATATCTTACACACATCCTTCACAAATTACCTTTCTGAAGTTCAATTCCAGTTGTGTCTTTCTTCAGCTCATAAACTTTCAATGACTCCTTATTCTCTGAACAATAAAGTTCAAACTTGAGCTGGGCATTCGATCTCTCAACTAGAATTCTAATTCTGTCTTCTACTTTATGACTCTTAATAAATTCAATTCCCTTACTGGACCTAAGAGTCTGATCAAGTGGAATAATTCCTGTTTTTATGTATAGACCCTGGATATTCCTAATTTTAACAAATTGGTCCCTGGTTTTCAATATTGTCAGTCGTGTATATTTAAGTCCTGCTTAACTTTTCAAGTCTAGCACATACACCACCTGTTATGAAAAAAATTGTTTCCTCTCAAAATTTTTGTTTGTGGGGACTGGAGTGATAGCACAGCAGATAGAGTGTTTGCCTTGCACGCGGCTGACCCAGGTTCAATTCCCAGCATCCCATATGGTTCCCCTGAGCACTGCCAGAAGTAATTCCTGAGTGTATGAGCCAGGAGTAACCCCTGTGCGTCGCAGGGTGTGACCCAAAAAAAAATTTGCTTGTTTGTTTTTGGACCACACCTGATAGTGCTACGGGCTTACTCCTGGCTCTGTGCTCAGAGATCAGGGATCACTCCTAACAGGCTCAGAGAACCATATGGGTTACTGAAAATCAAACTCAGGTCAGCCACATGCTTACCTGCTTTTCTATCACTCAGTTCACTTCTGTCAAAAAAATTTATCTTGAAGCCCTAACCTTAAATGTGACTACATTGTAGATATAAAGTGATGAAATTTCAATTTTAAAAGATCATATTAGGAGCCAGAAAAATACACAATGGGTAAGGAGCACCTTGCACACAAATGACTCAGGTTCCATTTTCCAGCACCCCATATGTTTTCCCCAAGTCCACTAGGAGTGAACCCTGAGTGCAGAGCCAGGAGAAACCCACGAGTACTTCCAGGTGTGTCCTCCAAACAAAAACAGGTCATAAGATTAAACCCTAATAGAAATGGTGGCCTTATAAGAAGACGGAAAAGAAGAGAAATCATAGATTCTGCTAACTCCCCTCAAAGTGCAGAAGAAAGGGTCATGTGAGGACACAGGAAGAAGGCAATTCTCTACAAGCCGGAAAAGACTCCACAAGGAAACTAGCCCTGGCCACTCCTTCACCTTAGACTTCTGGTTTCCACGCAGAGAAAGTAGATTTATGTTAATCGAGTTACCTAATCTCCCTTACTTGGTTATGGTAACTGAGACCACCTCCCCTGAAATCCCTAGTTTCATGACATTTTATTTATTCCTGCATAATAGCTCTTATAGAGGCTAGCGTGATAGTACAATGGGTAGGGAGCTTGCCTTGCACACTGTTTGATCCCTGGCATCCCATATTCTCCCCTAAAGACTACTAGAAGTAACCTGAGTGCAGAGCCAAGAGTAACCTCTAACCTCTGAGCAATACTGGGTGTGTGTCCCAAAAACAAAACAAAAAAGCACTAAAAAGCACTTCTAACTTCTCATCATTGATTACTAGCATTTAGTGCATCCGTTAATATTAGTCAAGCCTAAACAAAGCAGTTTAAAACTGGGATGTATGCATTCAAGTCTAATATATAGAATCTTTATTTTTAAAAAATGGCTCTTGTCTTTTTATTTTTCTAACTAAGCATTTCATACTAAAAGTTGCTTTATGGTTTTAAATGGCCACCACAACCTAAGCCATATGTATTCCAGAAACTAGAAAAAGATGAAGGGTGAGGAGAGGGGCTAAGACCCACCTCTCAGCTGTGTCAGTTGTTCTTTGGGAACCTCCTCAGAAATATCATGCACTTCTGCTAAAATATATCAAAATCTACTTGGATGTAACACCTGATTTCAAAGTGGTAGAGGTCACTTAGTAAAATGTTTTATATATATGTAGAGAAAGAAAGATCAAAGGCAGTTTCCATATCTTAATATTTATTTTTCTGCTCCTAGAAGACTTTAAGACTTAAAAGCATGTTAATTTAAAATCTGTTCAACTTCAACAGTGTATAGTATTGATGTGTATTTTATGTGTTTTGATACATATTTGTTAAATAAGTAAATGAGTAAACGTTAATTCACATAAACTTTTCATGGAATCTACGTAGGTAGAATTTTTCCATATCCTACCACCTGTTCATGTTTAACGCTCCTTTACTCCATAAGAATTATATTCTATGCTTAATTTCTCAAGATCAAGATTTCTACTTACAAAGCTCAAATAATCTACACTATCAAACTTCTCCACATATAACAATTTTTTGATGCACTTCCATTTTGGTAAAACCCCAAAGATCAGAAGAGCACAGTTTTCTTCATTATATTGTGTTTTATTTATTTTCAATTGTTGCAGTGTGGGGGATAAAAACCAATGCCTCACATATTAATGATGTCCACTCTACCACTGAATCACATTATTGATACAGTTTTTCTTTATAAACCAAGGAAATAGCTGTCATAAACTTAGAGAAAAAGAAAGTGTGTCCTCATGCTGCTATTTCAATATGATGTACTTAGCATCTTTACTGTACTGGGCCCGCTCGAGTACTTAGCACCTTAGGATAATAAGTTTTCGTCTTCTGTCATGGACAGTATTGAGATGGATTGGGCAAGATACTATATGACTTTGTCTTATTTGTTAAAAAGCTATCCTTTTCTGAAGCTAGCTCAAATGTTAGAGCACATGAAGAAAACTCAGGTTCAACCTGAGCATCACCGAGTCTCAAGCACCACAGGGTGTGGCTCCCAAATCAAAACCAAAGCAAAAGGGAGCAAACAAAACCTATTCTCTTCTTTTGGGATGATATAGAGGACAGGGTACTTATCCTGCTCTTCTAATTTTCTATCATTTCTTCTTCTGTACTTTCTCTTTTATGTACTCTCTTTCTTTGTATCTGATTAAAAATGAAGGATATTTTTGATCAGCCTCAGTAGGAAGGGAGGTAAAGATACTGATAGTGCTGGGGTAAATTTTTCTTTCTCTGTCCTTGCTTCCATATTCCAACTTGTCTAGGCACAGGGGAACACCCACTAGAGTCATGGACAGAATTTGGTTGCTTCTTTGATTTTACCAGTTTCACAGTTGAACTGAACCAATGGAACATTCATTATATTATTGCGTCAATGAGAAAATGGTCGACTCCTTTTCAATTTTCTATCCGCAATCCTTCACTCTACTACTTGAGCCATATTCCCAATCCATCTTCTGTAAGGGTCCAAGTTGCTATTAGACATTTGTCTTTAGAGGCACACCTGCAGCAGAACACAATCTCTCCAGCCTCAATTGCATCTCTTTGTGAACACTATAGCACAAATGTATTAGTACCTGGCAGGGAGATTGTTGCCAAACAAACTTAGTAGAAACAACTAAAGAAATAGGCATCTTGATTCATTTATCCTACCTCCTCTATATTCAGTGGATTCACTCAGATCTTTAGTAAATAACAGATGTTGTTAATAACATAGTAAGAGCCACCATTATGCCCATTTTCCCAGGAGTGCAACTGAAGGATTTTCTGCGAATATGCTAACAAGTGACAAATTGTTCACATCTATTTTCATGAAATGTTTTGACTGCTGAAGTTGTTCGATAGCAGTTCATTAAAAAGCCCATAAAATATGTAAGTTTACATTCTATAAAAAGATCATCATGAATTTCTTGGCTGATGGTATTCCTTCTATTAAGCATCTGTTTTCTATTTTCTAAAGGATTGCAGCAGTGGTTGTCCAATTGTATATTAGAAATAGTTGATTTAAGCTGGATGAAAATGTTGTAATTTCTTATTAAAGATTAGTAACCCACCAGTGAAGCTTCCTTAGAAGGCAACCAACAATGTGTATGTAGCACATCTGGTTTCAAAATATTAAAAAATGATAAACACTCACCGATCCAATCCATCTGTTCTATCCATCTGCATAATTATCTTATTTTTAAAAGTAGGACATGCACTGAACTTGACATTACACAAAACTGAAGAATTTTACTTCTCAGTGTTTTAATACTAATGAATCTGAGTCAAATTCAAAATACTTTCATGTTTATTATTGTTCATGTGGGCATTTTAAAAAGTTGATCAAAACCCAATTCTAATACAAAATAAGCTGTCTGTCCTACCTGAAGCTATAGGTGAAGTCAAACTAGATGGAATATTAGCAATCACAAATAGTCTCGATGAGAGAATAACTCTTAGCTTGATCAAGTGTCAAGAATTCAACAAAGACTTAACACTATTAATAGTAGCTAGCATTTAGTAAGAGCTTAATTTGTATTAGGTGCTATGCCAAGTATCTTACATGAATGATTCCACTTAATTCTCAAAATCTTACTAATGCCATTTTGGAAAAGAAAACAGAGGCTCATAAAACAACACCTATATTATTATGCTTGTAGTGATATTTCACACAAAATACCTTTATAAAATGTCAGTCTTCTAAGCTTAAAAGTTCTACCCAGAAAACTCTATCTTCTAGGATCACTCCACAGCTTAGAATCTGGCCTCACATGGTGGGGGAAAAGGCAGCTCAGATAGAGAAGGGACCACCAAGTAAAGGGTGCTAGGAGGACCCACTCAAGATGGAAGATGCGAGCTAAAAGTAGACTATAGACCAAACATGATTGCAAGTTAATACCTCCATTGAACCACAACTCCCAAAAAGAGAGAGAGAGCAAGAGGGAATGCCCTTCCAGAGAGGCAGGGTAGGATGGAGGGGACAGGGTGGGGGTGGTGGGAGGGATGCTGGGACCATTGGTCATAGAAAATGGGCACTGGTGGTGGGATGGGTACTAGATCATTGTATGACTGAAACACAAGCACAAAAGTTTGTAGGACTATGCCTATTTTACAGATGAGCAAACAGACTCGGGGGTAAAAGAAGTGCTTCCCCCACCACCTACTATTATTTTCTTCTTTGAGGTTCAGTAGCATTTCAGACATAGATATTAGCCCTAAGTATGTTTATTTTGAATTATATTCCAACAAATTAGCACTGGTGACTCAGGAAATACCTAAAAATTCAAGGACCTTAGAGACAATAGAAAAAATAAATCTGAAAGATTAGGTATACTATCTGATAGAGCTGTTATTCTTGAATTTGTCAGATAAGGGCAAATGGATGTGTTTCAACCCCTCATTATGCCTCCAGAGGCTTTTAAAATTCAGTCCCACTTGTCATATTCATCAAGAAACAGAAAATAGGGTTTAGCTCATTTTACCGTTAAGTACACAGCTGGCTCGAATTGAAAGTATTTGTCAACGGGTCATTGTGACTTGAAAGTAGGGAGACAAGACACTATGATATAAGTCCTACTGTGATACTTACAATTTTTATTAATGTCTCAAATAGTGGAATGAATGGGCTTATTAAATATCCCATTGGCAGCAAGGTGGATGGGTAGGCTAATGCCTTGGAAACAGGACTGAAATTGAAAATGACCTTAACAATTAGGAGAAATGGAAAGACAAAAAAAAGGGATGAAATTCAATAGTTAGAAAAATTGACAGTGAAGCAAAATATCAATATGGTCTACCGTTTCAATACATTTATCAAATGAAAACCTATTAAGGCTGTTTTTCTGTGATGGTATTGTCAATGAGAGTGATTATTATTAAAAGCTACATCTTGAGTTCTCTAAGAGATAACAGTAGAAATCAATGGAGAAATAATTGATTTTCATGTGAAAGGGAGATTTAATATTGCTATAGAATTGCCATGAATGGCAACTGAATAATGTTTCACCATGTCCTTCCAGCTATGATATTTATACTGAACTTTATGTCACTTCTTCCCCAGCAAGAACCAGACTTCTAAAACTTAGTGGTATAGGGGATCCCTTTTAAAATAGAATTCTTATAGGAAACATAAATTGGGGTACAAGGTTATGAGTAAGTTCCTTTTTTGACCTTAGGTAGTACATAATCTTAGTGTGTAATAACCAAGAATAAAAGATAGTTTTTTTAGTATAAAATAAACCATGAGGTTTATTTTTGACATTCTAGGGCATATCTGACAAACTAGATAATCATCCTATTCATGACTTTCTTTGCTTTATAGATGTTTCTATTTACCTAAATATATACAAATATGTATGTATGTATAATATAGATTCTGTTTTATAGATTTTCACGAAGAAGGATTTTTTTGTTTTGTTTTGAGAAGGAATCTGGAGTAATAGCACAACAGGTAGGGCGTTTACCTTGTACACGGCTGATCGGCCGACCTGAGTTAAATTCCTCTACCCCTCTCAGCCCGGCAAGCTACCAAAAGTATCTTGCCCGCATGGCAAAGCCTGCAAGCTACTTGTGATGTATTTGATATGCCAAACACAGAAACAAGTCTCACAATGTTACTGGGCATGCTCAAGCAAATCGATGAACAACAGGAGGACAGTGCTACAGTACTACAGAGAAGGAGTCAGATTGTCCTGTTTTTAAAATTATTTTTAAATTTTTTTATTTGAGGAACCGTATCTACAATACTGTAAATGACAGAGTTTCATGCAAGCATTGTCCAACACTGCACTCTGCACCTGAGTGTCCATTTCTCCCCACTGCTAAGAGTTCTCCTGTCTCTCTGCTGTAGTACTCTCAGTTTGGTGTCAGTTTTAGGTCAACACTCTTTGTTGGCTTTAAATATTTTAATTGGAAAATTAGGACCAGATTGTAATCAGATTTTGTGAGACTAAACTAAAGCAGACCTTTATTAAGCTGCACTGAAAAGTTAGGGATAGAATTTAGAAGAAATTTCCTTTGTCTTGCTTCCCTGTATTAAGCCCAGAAGGCTCTGCTACTCCAGAGATTAGAAGTAGTACCATTTATAAGGACTTTATCATACATCAGTAAAATTTGACCCAAACATACCCAAATCAAAAAGGATACATGTTAAGTTTCTTACTGGAAATATTTTGGACTGGATCTTCTAATTTCAGGCATAACTGAAACCAGAGATTTATATAAGACCACTATGACCTATAATTTTTCTTTCCCTCCAAATTGACTTTAATCCAGTGGATTCTTATCATGCAGAAAGCTATTGGAACTCAAGAATTGTTAGTAAGACAATTTGAGGGCTATGTGAAATAGTACTGGTTTTGACACAGATTTAGAATGATTTACAATACTTGATCTAATATTATCCGGTAATTATAACCAAATTTAATATACTCATTACTACTCTGAGTACTTTCCATAAATTATCTCTACCTGATAACTGAGTAGCTAATATTGCTGTTACCAATTTTCCATGGGGATATAGAGATACTTCTAATTGATGATACAGACAGATTAACTTATGTCATTAGGACCAAGATCCTCATGGTTGAGAAGGAGCAGAAAAAAGATATAAACTCGGTGTAAGACTAGCACCCATGCTTTTAGCCCAGCCTTCTAATCTTTGCAAGAGAATAAATCAATTAATGGACTTAAATCTACTAGAATAAATCAGGCCCTTCCTCCCTCCCTTCCTTCTTCCCTCCTTCCTTCCTTCCTTCCTTCCTTCCTTCCTTCCTTCCTTCCTTCCTTCCTTCCTTCCTTCCTT
>JAOXYA010000045.1:41860912-41871871 GCA_028565675.1 Sorex palustris | reverse complement strand
GCTAAACACCAAGTAGTTGAATTGCTTTATCCTAGTATCTGTTTATTTAATTAAAAAAATAGGTACTTCCAGAATGTATTCCAAAACTGCTACCCCAATTTATATTATCACCAGAAGAAAATGATAATAAAATCTTCTTTATTCTTCTCTAACATACGTTGTTACTAACCTTTATAATTTTGTCAGTTTGTTTTGGTTAAATGTGCTTTCCCAGTAGAGTTTTAATTTTCTTTTCCTAATTGCTGTGGGGAGGTTGTGGATTTTAATTTTAATTTCTAGTTCACTGCAGATTCCTGTGCAATTGTAAGAACTAATAAATGGCTATACATTCTTTCTCTGGTTTTCCCCAACATGTAGGAAAGTAAACGCAGCTTAGCAAAAGTCGCTGCTCTTCTGTTTCTGGCTCCCACACATGGGTTTTGAAAGTTCCCCTAAAGAAGAAGCGTGGGAGCTTGGGAACTTGTCTTGTGTGGGTTCTTTCTCTCTTGTTTGCAGCACTGTTCTATTATTCAATTCCTACAAACAGTTGCCTCATAGAGCTTTGTAGTTATCACCATCCTGTAGTGCCCCGAGTCCCCTGGTGCATTTGGGGCCAATGACCTTCCCCCAGGCCAATGGACAAAAGAATGAGGCCACAGGCTGGTAATAAGTGGCACTTTATTAAAATCCATCAGGATTATTATAGAGAAATCGTGAAGGGTTGAGGGCAGCAATCAGACATAGGTATGGTGTGTAACATAAACAATGGACAGATGTAAAGCCTTTTATTCAGGAGAAATTCTAGGAGATCTACACCAAGACTGAATTTCATCTAGGGGCTCCAGTGCTCTAGAATTCTTCTAAGAGATCCTCCCAAGGATGGAATTCCACTTAAAGATTTGTTGCTTTTTCCTTTCCTTTACTGATAATCCATTTAAATTATCATATTAAATTTACTTCTTAGTAATATTTCTAGTCAATTTTTATAAACACAGTAAGAGATATGGGCTTTTATTTATACCCTAGATTAAGCTTAAGTGGTCTCTCTGGACTCATGGTAAAGGGTGGCTCTTCCTGAGGACACCTTGCTATATTTACCAGACTACAGTCCTCAGGCCAGGTTAGTTTGTCCTAACACCAACAGCGTTCTTACTCAGTTACTTCTTTTGGAGTTAAGTCAGATTTTATATCAAGACTGAGCTCCTAAACTTATTATATTTCTTATTATCCTTAGGTTGTTCTATGTTGAAACCATAGTAGCTCACAGCTTGCCCTGTGTCCATCCAAGTCCCTCTGCAGGTCCAATTCTTTGGAGTGCAAGAAACTAAAGACAATCTAAGGTCAGCTGAGACTTAAGTGAATATGATTCATGCCCAGTAATAAATATTATTTGGAGTCAATTAACTGCCATAGTACAAAAGCATGGTGTTAACTGTCTTCGTATGTCTATACAAAAAAGACATTACTTTAGAATAAAAATATGCAAAGGACATAACGGAAAATGTAAGCAGTATTTCACTTACATATAAAAAAGATCTACAGCCACCAGAAGGTTTAACTTTATAAGTTACCATTTCTGATTTGGGGATATTTGTGACTAATACGTAGGGGAAAATGAACACAAAGGAGTGGTTAGAGAGAAACATGGAGGACTGGGAATGCCCCGATGAGGTAGGGTGTGCTCCCAGGAGCACTAGTGTGGGCTTAATTCAATTTACCTGAGCTTCCTGTGGGGGAGGATAAAGGATAACCCAATGTCAAACCTAAAGAACTTGGAACTTAATCCAACAGAGCTTCTCTAGTTTTGTAACTTTCCAGGTGCCAAGGCAAGCAGAGAGAGACATAGAACACTAAAAGCTACTAGTGACGGATGTTTAATTTAGTGCTAATTGATAATCTATTGTTATATCCCATGCATATAGAATGACAACTTTGATATTGGATGTGCTAAGTATTTTGGATTATAAATTATAACCTCTAGACTTTGGGAAGCATCTTTACCCAGTGGAACAAAGTACTAAGGTTTGGCTGCTATGGTCTTACAAGGGAGGGTATGATGGCCCCTCATTTTATGCTCTGAAACTTTATTGACTCAGGATTTTAAGTAATGAGAAGTGATTTGATAGAATTTAAAAGTGTGGAGTTCAGCATTTGATCTATGTGTTTCTAATCCTGTCTTGCCGGTAAATGGACATTTTCTATATGGAAAGGGTGAGTTGAGGTGTGTCAAGGATAGTTGTGGTCCATTTACCATCTTGGTATGTTTGTGATTGCCACCCCCTCCCCACTTGCCCCCTGATATTCCACATTTCCATGGTTCTCATCCTTGGCATAAATACTAATTCTGAAGCAACACAGTATGGGATTTCTTATGCTAAGGGATTTGGGTGAAAATTTTCCTGGGAACCTTTTTTACTGATTTCCAGTACCTGAAAAAGAGTTTGAAGTACAAACAGCTTTACTAGCAGCGTTTTGAACTTTAATTCTTTCTTTCTTTCTTTCTTTCTTTCTTTCTTTCTTTCTTTCTTTCTTTCTTCCAAGGATATCTGGCTAAAATCTGTAGGATTTAGCTGGAGTCATTATAGAATGTCTCCTGCATAAATTATGCCATACTCAAAATGTGAAAATCCTCATTTCAGCAGCAGCAACTCATGTGGAAAACTGAAAATCCCCAAACAGAAAATTAGCAAACATTTGTTCTGTCATAGCTCAAGTACATGGTGCTCTTTTCTCTCCCTGAATAGAATTATCTTGGCCTCCTAGCCAATGCCTGTAGCACTTTTATAACGTCCCAGGGGAAAGGGAGCCCATGGCTACCAATGAGCTGATTATTTAATCATGAAAGACAAGAGTTTAAATAAGAGACATAAAAATGTCTTCAGAAGAGCCACCAGAGACCACAGAACTTGGAGTGCTCGGTGCATAATTCAGCCCCACTCAATATTCTGAGTACCAATGTGTCTGGAGTGGTTTAGCAAAGTGTGAACAACTGAAAATGCAGTTGAGTTGAAACTTCACATGAGAGAATTGTCCTATCTCAACATGAATTGTATTTAAATAAGTCATTATTATGAAGTTGAGTGAAAGGAAATTCTCTATATAAGGTCATTTGAATTTTGGATTCTTTTATTTTGTCCTCTGTTTTATTTTCATTGTATAATTGTTAACATTTCAGTATAATATGAATTCCTTTTAGTATTTTTGTTTTTAATCTTATAGCATTTTTACCCCATTCTTGTGCTCTGTTAAGTTTTAGTGCTTAGTATAGTGAGAAAGAAGTGTTAATCTCTGGATTTCAAACTGACTTGATTTCCAGGAAAGAGCTAATATATTCAAGGTTAATGTGTGTGTGTGTGTGTGTGTGTGTGTGTGTGTGTGTGTGTATGTGTGTGTGTTGCTGGAATATACTTTCTAGTTTAGTCTGTTTCATTTTATGCGTTAATTTTTTGTCTTGATTTTTTTTGAGCATCAAATACTTATGCTTTAAACAATAAATTTGGAACTAGTACATGAGAAATAATTAAGAAGTAAAATGATCTCATTCAGGAAGATAGCTAAGGATTAGGTCTGGGTATAGAGCATACTCAGAAGAAATCTGATCACTGCTTAGCTTTAGTGAGTTGATCTCCCAAATCAAAGTCTCTTTTTATGGGGAAGGGATTGACTAAAACCCCAGCAAAATTTTAGGAAGGAATTTTTGGACAGAAAGAGCTGATGTTTTTCCATAGGAGCTGAACTAGGTAATAGTCCTATAGCAGCTATTGAAATTTCATTTCTCTCCATAGTCTGGTATCTGTTCTATGGAAAACTGTGTGGAGGTTTCTCAGAAAGGGAGAATTGAACTGCCATATAATCCAGCATCCTACTTCTGTGTATCTACCCCCAGGTCACAAAATCAGAACAACATATGCACACCATTATTCACTGTAGCACTTAGCACAGTAGCTAGGCTATGGAAGCAGTCTAGTTGCTCAATAAGAGATGAGTAGATTATGAAGCTGTGGTATACACAAAAAAATAGAATATTTTATAGCTGCAAGGGGTCAGCTAATGAAATCACACAATTTGTTGCAACTTGGATGGGACTAGGGGATACAACGTTAAGCAAAGTAAGTCAGAAAAGGGCAAATACTGAATGATCTCACTTCTTTGTGGTATGTAGAGTAATAGGATGAGGGAATGCAAAGCATTAAAGGGGAAATATCTAGATAACATTTGACCCTAGAATGTAGAAAGAAGGACAGGGAAAGAAAGAAATTTAAGGAGAGGTAAAGTGAAAAAAGCAAAGAGGAAGTAAAAAGGGTCAAGTCACAATCCTCAGGCATGTCACTGGGCTAGTGGTGTGTTATATGTAGATATTTAAATTACAGCCCACAGCACTGAAAGAGGAGATACAAACTGTAAAGATGAAGTTTTATAAAGTGCCTGTCAAAGAAGTGCACTGTGAGGTGGGAAGGAACGTAGGACACTGGTGGAGGGAAGTTGGTGATGGTGGGATTGGTACTGGATCATTGTATCCCTAAAACTCAATTATGAATAATTTTATAAATCATGACGCCTTAATAAAAATTTTTTTTAAAAACAACAGAGAACTGATGCTCAGTTTTAAAGTGAGGCCCAGGAGAATATGTCCTAATCTCCCTACTTTGAGGCAGCAGACCTTTGTGGAAAGGACAAGGAACTGTGTCTTGGCATTAGAAGCATAGTTAAGCTTCCACCCACCCCAGGCTTTCATATATTCAATGTCCCCATGGGACAGAGATAAGAAGGGAGGCAAGAGAGGGCTGGCAAAAGGAAAAGAGAAAAAAGAAACGTGTCTATCATTGAGATGGAACTCAAAGGTGGGAGGGAAACTGGGCACATTGGTGTGGAGGGAAGTGGATACTGCTAAAGGGATATTGTAGGACTGAAATTCAATCGTGAACAACTTAGTGGCATTGTAAATCACAGTATGAGAGGGGGAGAGAGAGAGACAGACAGACGGACAGACAGACAGACAGAGACAGAGACAGACATAGAGAAGACATAGAGAAGAGAGACAGAGACAAAGACAGAGGAGAGAGAGAAAGTGTGTGTGTGTTTGTGTGTGTGTGTGTGTGAGAGAGAGAGAGAGAGAGAGGGAGACAGTGTGTGTGTGTGAGAGAGAGAGAGAGAGAAAGAGAGAGAGATTGAGAGAGAGAGAGAGTTGACAGCAGCCCTGGAGGAGGCAGTGTGACCGCCAGCAGGTCCAGATGATAGAAGGTGATGGTGTAATTGAGCTCATCAGCACCAGCTGTATCAGGGCTTGCAGACCATAGAGTCAGTTTATGTGTTGGTGAAGGCACTGGAGATCCCAGGATACTGCGGACCTCCTTCCTCCCT
The DNA here is from genome assembly GCA_028565675.1 of Sorex palustris. Classification (NCBI taxonomy): domain Eukaryota; kingdom Metazoa; phylum Chordata; class Mammalia; order Eulipotyphla; family Soricidae; genus Sorex; species Sorex palustris. The sequence goes on along the minus strand of JAOXYA010000045.1, from coordinate 41,866,531 downwards.
CCACCACAACCTGATGCAAAGTGAGTTCTCCTCCATCCTGCTCCTCTAAAGAGGCAATTCTAAATAACCCAATATCAAACTGAAGTTCACCTAGATGAGACCATCTGGAAATAGAAGATAAAAATTCTAGTATTGGCAGAAAAAATATATATTTAAAACTGAAACTAAGTTAGGTAGCATTACAGATATAAAAAATAGCATATTTTTATGTTTATGGTTTTGGCTTTTGAAAATCATAATCATCTCAATTGAGTTTGATATCTAAGTTGTTTTCCCATGAAACAATGCCAGCCTTATTCTTAGCTGAAAAAACCCTTTCTCTGATCTCTCTACTTCAGGGTAGCAATCTAATTCCTTCACACTGAGGTTCCCCCAAAATGCAGTGTTTTTGGATGGTGCCTATCCCTTTTCATCCATATGGGTGTGTGCGTATACAGACTACTTAATTCAGAGATACTGTTAGTGATAAATAATGAACATATTTCACATCTTCACTGTTTCTTGGTTCCTAATATTCTACTTTTGTTGTTTTATTTTAGTGATACTCAGTCCTGGTATTACATTAGAACAACCCGAATTGTTTTTGCAAAAATGATTAGGTGTATTAGCCTAGTTAGTACCAAGTAAGATGTTGACCCTGGATATGAAGTCTTCCTTCCTTTGCATCTCTCTCATTCTCTCTCTCTCCTCCTTTTCCCATGCCCCCTCCCACCTCCCTCTACTCTATGCTAAGTCTGCCCTTATGTGTCTGTATTTGTTTCTCTTGGTCTTTCTTTGTCTCTCTCAATCTCAGCCAGAATGGAAAACAGTCAGAACAGTCAGCTTAAACCTTATTACCTCAACTGTGTCTACCGTGTAGCCGTTTAGATAAACCGAGGATAATATAGCGAGTAATTCAATTGAAGCCACTAGCAATATTGGGTCCCATTTGATGGAAGAACTTCTAGTGAATTGATTTTTTCAACTCTTGTTCCCTTAATACACGATGACACCAAAGGCAGAGGGAGACAAATGTTTCTGCATCCCGAAGAAAAGTATTGGATGAGGGAGTAATGAGGCTGCAGACTCATAATGATTGTCACCCTAGAGGCTGTAAGGAAGGGGGTTGCTGTTTGTCTAAATTGACCCCAGAAGAGGTGCCAGAGGCCTCTATACCCTCAACATCCTGGCTGGCAGTTGATAATTAGTAAAACTAATCATAGCAGCCATTATTGTGGCAGGGATTTTTTTTTCATCTGCCGACTATGTTTCTAATAAAAGGGTCAAGAACTATATCCCTGGGAAAGAACATCAACAAGGCACATTGTTTATCGCTGAGCAGGCAGAAAGCAGATATTAAACTGACTAGATCTCTACACACTGAGATTTTTATTGTCTTTAACATGCCCTATTTCTAATGTCCAGAGTTGATATGCACTATGTGTGTAGGCAGGGCAGCTGGGGTGCTGGGGTGAGGTGGTGGTTCTGGGCAACCAAGGAAGGCGGCAAAAATAGTGGACAAATGGCTGTTCCTTGAGGAGTTGATCCCTCTTATCTTATATTTTTATTCCTGCTACCGCTTTCCTTTTTGTTTCTGAACTCAGCATCTTGAGAATACTAAGTTTGTTGGTTGTTGATTTTGGTCTTGGGGCCACATCTGGGAGTGGTTGGAGGTTACTTCTGGGGGTTGCTTTCAGTGTTTTCAGGGAACCCTTTGCCTAAAAATCTATGTTTAGGCACCACATAGATTTGGGTCTGTAGCACTGTCATCCCCTTGTTCATCAATTTGCTCGAGTGGGCACCAGTAATGTCTCAATTGTGAGACTTGTTACTGTTTTTGGCATATGAAATACGTCACGGGTAGTTTGCCAGGCTTTGCCGTGCGGGTGGGATACTCCTGGTAGCTTGCCAGGATCTCTGAGAGGGACAGAGGAATCAAGCCTGGGTCAACCGCATGCTAGGCAAATGCCCTACCCGCTGTGCTATAATATTTGATTATATTTAATATCAAACACCAATTCCACCACCATTACACCTTCCCACCACCATATTTCGGATGTTTCCATCTCGAAACCCAATCCCTGCCTCAAAGTAGAACTGATAAATTTATATTGTTTTGTTTGTTATGAAAAATCACTGAACATGCTACAAAAAAGTATCCTCAGAGGAAAGAGTGTGAAGATTGTTGTATTTAACCCAGGGGCCGTCAAGCCCTTCTATAAGTCTGTAAAGAAATATTTCCCTCTAAGATTGGTTATCTCCTACTTCGAACCCCATCAGTTTTGGTGCGGTACTCTTGGAGTATGGGTAGGGTGGGTCCTATGAAGTTTTGTGAGGCCACAAATGCACTGTGGTTCAGGAATAGGTTCACTTGTGGGTGAAGCTTGGTCTGAGCACTTGGAGAGCAGCTGGAAGCATGACGGTGGTTGAATTCTGGAGATTTTCGGCTGCTGGGACTGGGTCCCTCAGGGCGAGAAGAGGTCTCAACTGCACCACTACTGGCACCCTGAGTGAAACAGCCTGGTGCGGGCTCTGGCGGCATGGTTATGACAAGCGTCAGGTTATGCTCCCATCTTGGAGAGGACATCTGCAGTCTGTTTTGTAGACTCTTGCTTTGTATCATTTGTTGTTCTCTTACAATTTTTTTAAAAACATTGTATGTATTCTGAGAGAGGAAATTATGCTTTGTGTGTGTGTGTGTGTGTGTGTGTGTGTGTGTGTGTGTGTGTTTTGGGTCACACCCTGCAATGCTCGGGGGTTACTTCTGGGTCTGCATTCAGGAGTCTTTCCTGGTGGTGGAGTTTGGGAGACCATCTGGGATGTTAGGGATCAAACCCAGTTCCACCACATGTAAGGCAAAAGCCTTACCCACTGTACTATCACTCCAGCTCTATTTCCTTTGGCTTTTAAAATCTATATAAGAATCTCACGAGAACTTGTGCCTGCCTTGAACTTACTTAGTCAGCATTCCCTTTATGGATGACATTTGAATGTTTATGTGTGTGTGTGTGTGTGTGGGAAAGTGTCTGTGTTCATTCCATTGCCCTGGCCCATGAATCTCACTCTACCCCTTCAATCCATTCTAGGGAAGGCAGGATTTCCCTGTTACAGCTGAGCCTTTGGACGGAATTGTACTTTTTCTGTGTCAGAAAAAAAACAGTCAAACAAATTTTGATTTAGAAGTTTCCTTTTTGGTTTTTATGTTTTTCTGCCACAGTCAACTGTGTTCAGGGATTACTCCTGGCTCTCTGCTCAGGGATCAGTCTTAGAGTGCTCAGGGGACCATACGCAGTGCCTGGGATTGATCTGGATGCATGGATGCAAGACAGAGTCATAACTGCTATACTATTGCTCCAGTCTATGACTTGGTGATTTTTTTAAATTAATTTTAATTAAGAGGTCTATGTAACAAAATGCATTTTGCCTGAAACTTTGAGAAGGGTATCTTGGGAGCTGAGATACTTAAGGGGAGACTTACGGGAATTCTCCCTCTAAATAAGAGCTTCTCAAACTACCATGGCATTTGGCATTGAATCACACATAAAGCTTGTTCAATCATTGATCACTGGACCTCACCCCCAAAGTTTCTATTATGGAAGGTCTGCAGGAAACTCTAGAATTGGCATTTTGAGTAAGCGCCACTAGGATGTTGCTATTTCTTAGCTGATGGCCGCAGTTTCAGAATTGTTGTTGAGGTCCGCACCAAGAAGCATTTCCACGTCTGAAGAATAATGATTATGGGGAAGGAGAACCCAGCAGATTTAGTGTTTTCAGAATGAGTTCAACTGCCCAGAAAGTGCCAACAAAAGAGGAAAAATACCTTGTTATAGATAGACTCATATACTAAAATAAATCATATGATGATTTACTCTCTGTGACTAGTGACACCTTTATTGAAAGCAGCAGAGTTATTTATCAGATATAAGAAATTCAAATTCTATTTTCAGAAGATAGATTTTTCTTTAGACAGATTGGAAGAAGAACTTTAGTTTCCGATACTCCAGTTGTGATCTATTATTTATTTATTCCAAAACCTTGAGTACAGCTAGTTAATTTCTCTAAGTTCAGCTACAAATGGAGCTATTATATCCAATCTTGAGAGATTCTTATACCAACTTATTATATACTAAGTGGCTAAAGGTAAGTACTGAATAAAAAGTAGATATTTATTCTTCTTTAAAAAGTTACCACTTGTGTGTAATTTAAATCTTAGAATGCTCATTTAGAGAATATGAGCACATAAATATCTTTAGGTTAAACTTCTAATCTTTTTCTCATCAGTTCAATATTTGCAACTAAAATTCATGTGATTTAATTCAAATTTTATATTGATTTAATGTCAAATTTAAAAGAATTAGTGCTTCTCTACTTCATTTGGCTCAGTATGTACAAATTATAGGCAAATGGGTCTGCAAGTTAATTCCATGGAAAAGGATTTTTGGTCATTCAGAGATATGAAGGATATTTGTCAACAAAGAGTTGACATTTCAAAAGCTGTAAAAGCAAAACAAACAAAACCCAAAATACTGACAAAAAGAAAATTTGATAGAAAGCATTTTTTCAAATAACTATAGGGTATATATGTTTTAGATGTTTTTATAATTTGTGGGTAGTTTATGGAGTTTTTCAAAAGCACTTTGTTTACCTAGATGTATTGTCTAATATGGAAACTTCAGTGTCAGGAAGCTGAGGTAACTGTTCTCAGCTTCACTTAAGCTTCTGGGTTCACCATTTGAAACTGATTATATAAAATGATGAAGTTTACCTGGTAAACTTGATTGAGTAAATGCTCAGATGACTTAAATGGTCAGTCCTATCTTTGAAGGCTAAGACTTTATTATTCTTGGAATATTTTGTCAGGGTCGATGCCAAGGAACCACATTGAACTTAATTTCCTATTTCTAATTAGGTGGCTCCTTGTGAATGATTATAATTTTGATGATGAACTGATTCTGTTTGACAGCCTGACAATGTGACTGTATTTCCAAGAAGGTTATCTGTGGAATGAAGGTGCTGCAACAATGATCACAGCATTGGAACTGGAAAAGGTGTGTTACAACCCTGATGAACTTCTAGAGGGAACTCAAAATATTGCTCACCTTTGCCAGCAATATCCAAATATGTGCAAGTTGTGAGTTAGGGGATAAAAAGTCATTATCAGGGACATATACCTGAACACAGGTTCAGGAGAAGAGCTTTCGTTGGAGAAGCAAAAGTATTTATCTCAAGCATGAGTATATTTTTTCCTTCATGAGTTTGTTATAGTTGGCTAGTTCAGTATTTTCTTTACTAGGGCAGGATAGGGAATGGATTTCTTAGACCCATCTGTTTCAAGTCTTACCTGACTTCCTTACTTTCTTTTATTTTGTGTACTTTATTCATCTGAGTATGGATATCCAGGAGTGCCAAACCAGCAAATTATTCTGGAGGAGGAGGTCAAATAGTAGTCTATATAACTTACATAGAATACATAATATATCCTAGAGAATTTATTTATTGGTTCTTTCTTGTTGAGGACAGTTTTATTTATTTAAAAATTTTTAATTAAATTACTGTGAGATATGGGCTGGAGAGATAGCACAGCGGTAGGGCGTTTGCCTTACACGCAGCCAACATGGCCAACCCGAGTTCGATTCCTCC
>JAOXYA010000045.1:41849969-41860812 GCA_028565675.1 Sorex palustris | reverse complement strand
AGGGGCAGAGGAATCGAACTCGGGTCGGCCATGTTGGCTGCGTGCAAGGCAAACGCCCTACCGCTGTGCTATCGCAGTCTAATTTAGTAATAAAATAATTATAGTTAAAATAAGAAACTAGTCCAAAAACACATCTCATTGACATTATGGGCTCATCACTATGAACTACTTTATTTTTCATTTTCTTAACTCTATTAACTCTTTCATTTTTGTATTTCCTTTTTTAATATTATATTTAAGCACAATGTTATACAAAGTCATTCACTAAGTTTCATATATACAAAATTGACCAATCCCACCACCAGTCAACTTCTCTCCACCAATGTTCCCAGGTTCCCTATAAATAACGCCCTCTTGAGAGGCAACTTTCTAAGTTCATTTGTTAAAGTTTGGGTCTCTTTTTTTTGGTTTTTGGGTCACACCCAGCGATGCTCAGGTGTTACTCCTGGCTCTGCACTCAGGAATTACTCCTGGAGGTGCCTGGGGGACCATATGGGATGCTGGGAATCAAACCCAGGTCGGCCGCATGCAAGGCAAACGCCCTACCTGCTGTACTATTGCTCCAGCCACAAGTTTGGGTCTCTTGATTTCAGTGCTTTTGACTCTGTGATTTGGTATACGGCTCTGTCACTTCTTAACACCACCTTTGTAACTTAATCCTCTGACATGGCCTCCATTGCTTCTCATCTCTCTTCTCCCTCTCCCCTCAACTCTTTCTTTCATTCTCCTCCCTATACTCTGGGGCCAAGGTTGATCTGGGCATCCCAAGCATTGTATTCCCTTATCCAGTTATACAAAAAAAACACACATGAATATTATCCTGTGTTTGTTTTTCTTCTGTCTTATGGCATTTAACATGGTATCTTACAGTTTCATTCATTTTGCAGCAAATAGTTTGATTTCATCATTACTTATAGTTGTGTAGTATTCCATTGTGTATATATACCATAGCTTCATGATCCACTTTTCTGATGTTGGATGTCTAGATTGAATCTTTGCTATTGTACTGAATGCTGCAATAAATAATGAGATACATACATTCTTTTGAATGAATGTTTTTCTCTCCTGGGGGATAGATACCTCAAAGTGGAATTTCTGTGTCATATGGGAGCTCAATTCTTAGTTTATTGCTTACCCTCAGTACTGTTTTCCTTAGGGTTTGAAACAGACAATCTTCCCACCAGCAATGTATGAGGGTTCCTTTTTTTACCACATCCCACTAGCAGAGGTTGTTCCCAGTATTTTTGATAAGCATTATTCTCACTGGTGTAAAATGATAATCTAATTGCCATCTTGATTTGGATTTTTCTAATCATAAGTGATACTGAGCATGTTCCTGCTAGTCTTTCTCAAAGAACCGTATGTTAATTTCTTCTCCCCATTTTTTGATAACTTTTTTTTATGCATTCAACACATTAGAGAAAGGGTTGACCTCCAGGTTATATAAAGTTTTACTCACAGAGATCAACAAAAAGAATTACTGTTATTTTCTGCCTTGAAAGATATTTCTTATTTTAATAAAATGACAAATACCTTAATAAAAATTAACTAACTAAATATATTATAATTATATGAATATAAATAAAATCTCTGCTTTTTATTAACTCAGGATTCTTTTAGAAAGGAAAAAATAATATTTTGAGATAAATTGTTTTGGTGACACTGGTTAGTTTGAATGGAGGTGATGCAATTGCCTGCCTGTTGCCAACTCATAAATGTTGAACACTGTAAATATAAAGAAATGGACCCAAAGCTCCATTACTTTTGTAAACTATATGACCCAGCTCAGTAAATTCAGTTTTAGGATTGGATCCCTTTTTCTACAGTCCTTTCACCTTGTCACCCTGATGAAATGACTGAAATGAAAAAATGACAGAGCCACGTGTAAACTGTAGAAGTAGCCCTGCCTCTAAGATACAGCCATTTTGTGGTATCAGGGATTATGATTAAACAGGTGCTGTCAGAAAGTAAAACCTAATCCTTCAAGGGCTGTTTTGGTGTTCAGTTTCTCCTCTCACTGCAGGTGTAATCCATGCCATTAGTTTAGTATTTCTCTGTGGGAAAGGCAACAAGGGACAGGAAATCAGAGAATGCCTCAAAATTTCCACTATCTTTAGAGGTAATTATTTAGATCCTAATCAGGGCTTTCCACTTAGAACTTGCTAATATACTCTTTATATGGTATTTGGACAAACGTAGGGTTGTAGTGTTTGTAAGAATGTGTATGTGTAGAAACATGTTGGTTTCAATCATAGTATCTCTTTAAACATCTCTTTAGACATGCAGTGTACTAAACATGAAGTATAAAAATTTGTGATTGAAAAACAGTTTTCTTGGGACTGAAGGATGGGCTTGTGTTTATTTGTTATTGCTGTATATTAAGGGAGTGAGAAGTAACTTTGAAATTCCTAAATGAACATATTCTGCAATAGCCTACCACTGTGCTATCGCTCCAGCCCATTGACTAGCAAAATGGTCATATTAAGGAAGGTTTGACAATAACATTCATAGCCTTTATCACAAACAATCACAAATCATCCTGTTAATCGTCGATTGCTTTGAGCAGGCCCCAGTAACGTCTCCTTCATCCTAGCCCTGAGATTATATTCAAGGCTCTTTAGAAGAATGCGACCCATCATTGTTACTGGTATTTGGCATATTGGGTACGCCACAGGGAGTTTGCCAGTCTCTGCCGTGTGGGCAGGCTACATTCGGTAGCCTACCAGTTTGTCCAAAGTAGGAATGAGATAATAAGATGTCATAATAGGATGTCGCGTGGCCGCAAAAGCAAAGAGTTGGGAAACAGAGATTGTGCAACACAGGGAACACCAGATGAACTGACCTTCTCTTACCTACTTTATTTAAAGGGTTGCATTCTTTAAGCTCGATTCTTTGGGTACATTCACCGGCATCAGGAAGATAATTAGAATTCAGTCCCTTCTGCCTGCAGAAAGACAATTTACATGTGGCACCAGCTCAGACATGCTCTTTCTAATTCATTTGAAGGGCACTAAAGGAGAGCAGCAGTGTTTAATATTCGCCTGCAGCCTCACTGGTGCACATGAAAATGATTTTCTAGTCTCATTTTGACCTGGCTACTCTCCAGAAGGATGGACCAGGGTTTGGACGGAGAGGTCACTGTAAGGTTGAGGTGAAGGTGAGCCTAAGATCTGGAATGGAATTTCTGCTGGTGAAAGGATGTAGCCGGTTAGGCAGAATTGTTCAACAACTAGGAGAAGTGCTACCACTTCTGCCCCTGTGACTTTGGCTGTCACTGTTCACTGATGTACGGGTTGAGTTTGCATAACAGTCTCAGTAGCTTGGTGGCAACAGTCCAAGAGGTTACAAGAAGCTGACCCTACTTGTCATGCAACAAGTTGAATGCTTCTTAACACCTAGGGGAATCGAATGGACTACCCATAGGAAAGTGCTTGTCTGAGATATTCTGTATACGCCTATTTAGAATGCCAGCAGCAGCAGATTTTAGTTAAAGACTTGGATTTTATGATTTCAAATGGATGCATTATTTCACTTTTCTCTGATGGTGCTCCAAACAACATATGCGTATATACAATTAACTCAGTTAATTGTAAGAAAGGGGAGAACAATTTGTTTGCTGTAGCTTGTCTGGCAGGAACAGATCGCAACATATTATTTTTTTTAATTAGTATGTGTAAATTGCATTTTATTTATTTATTTTTTATTGAATCACCATGACAGAGAGTATTACAAAGTTTTTCATGATTGAGTTTCAACTGTACAGTGTTCCTCTGTGTAATTTCCCAGCACCAGTGTCTCCCTCCTGCCCCCTAAACCACCCCCAACCCCCTCCTGCCTCTATGGTCGGCAACTCTGTCTCTCTCTTTCTCTCTCATTTTAGTCATCATGGTTTGCAATACAGATGCTGAAAGGTTATGTTTCGATGAAGGCAGAGGGGAAGAAACAGGGAGAAACACCTCTCATTCTCAGAAGGTTCTTTGTGTGTTAGCACAGCCACATATCTTACCACCTAGAACATGTATCATCTCTGAGCTGTGCCTATTCCTTTCTATGAAAGAGGTTATGATGCTAAGGAGCCTTTGAATCCACCTGTAGGGTTACACATTTGTCCTGTAAAGTATTGTTAGAACATCTGATCAGTTGCTACGCTTTGGAGTCATTTGATGAAGAAGTCTCTTCTGAACTACTTGTTTCTTTCTTAAAGCTTTTCTGGCTGGCAAATTGGATGAGTGATGCTCTTTATTCTCATTTATGAGGAATTCCTGATATTTTAGTGTTTCAATGTCTCTGCATGAGAGATGAGTAAAGGAAGCACTCAGATCAATTTCCATTGATTCTTCAGCTCTTGACTATTATTTTTTCCCTTGGGAAAACTTCAACCCCGACCCCCCCCCCAACACACACACTATTGCCCTGCACCCCAGTATTATTACTTTTCCCAGAGGTAGGACCTTGATTGGTAAGGTAATTCCTCTATAAATGGGAAGATTAAACATTATCTTCCTAAATGATCAGAATGGTACCTTGAGTTATTTGCTAACGTTTTAGGAATATTTATTATCCTCTTTCTTTATTTAATTCGTGGTGTCAGTTAGGCTTGTCAAAAACTTTTCCTTTCACTGAACTACAAAAAGTGTAGCCCTGCTCTGATCTTTGAAAACAAAACAAAAATGTGAGGACTGTCATGGAACTAGGATTCTTTATTGTTTAAGTCCAAAGCAGAGTGAATAATAATTGAGTTAAAGGAATTATTTGCAGGTGAAAATTATTTTCAATTTATAAAAAAATTGAACTCCAAGTATGCTTTCCTGTACTCATCCCTTTTGTGACTCCTAATTAATTATATGTGTATAATTATGCACATACATACATCTGTACATACAAACAACATATGCATATATACAATTAACTCAGTTAATTGTAAGAAAGGAGAGAGCAGTATTTCCCTTTTTTGGGGATATATCAACTATCATTAAAGATGCAGACAGCAAAATAGCAATTTGTGCCTCAGAGCAGGTTGGAAAAGAATAATTTACAGTTTGTTTTTGCTGCTGGCATTACACTAAATCACATCAAGTTCCTTCATTTGTTAGGCATGCTTTCAGTCTGAGATCAGAACAAGTGTCTCACGGTGGATTTTCCCCTCCTTTTGTGAAATAACATTTTACTTTTCAGAAATCGAGGGTTGAAAAAAAAACAGGAGAGAGTTGTGTGTTCGGAGAGAGGAAAGAGGCAAATTCAATGTGAAAACATGACTTTTGGCAAGTGGGAAGAAGGAAAAGAAAAAGGTCTTTTCCTCCCACTGTTGTTTTCAGAAAGCCTCAATCAATACCCTTGTAACTGCACCCTGGGGCACAGAAACAGAGAATCCAATAGGAGTGCATTAAAGCATTTTACATTTGACACTGCATGAAGACCAAGTATTAATGTTCTTAACTGCTCTTGCATTAAGACAATCATTTCAAGTCACCTAGGCAGGAGGAATTCTTTTTCTTTTTCCCCAAATGTTTTAAATTTAACTTTACTGATTTACAAAGTTGTTATCAGAATACAGTTGTTTCAGGCATAAAATATTCCAACGCCAATCCCACTATCAATGTGACCTTCCCTCCAAGCAGGACTTCTGGAATTGAAAGACTCCCTGCCTAGTGTTAGTCTTTGTCTTCTGACTTGCTTGAAATGATCAAAAATAATATTGCTTTGGAACTGTTGGGTCCTCAGTGTAAAAGTTTAAAATGGAGGGGACCAAATGACCTACGTTAAAGAATGAGGACTTTGAAACTTGCTTGGGAGAATGCGGGTTCATGTGAGAGCTAGTGCTAGCAAAGTGTTGCTGCTTTCAGTCCAGATTGAGCCTCCAGGGTAAATCCTTTCCAATCTGACCAAGTTCAGAGGTGCTCTGCTACCTGGCTTTACTTGTCTAGGATATATTACAATTAAAGAGACAGGAGCCCTGGAAGGCTAGGTAATCTGTCCTAAATAAGAAATCTTAGCTCTCAAGGATTCAAACCTAGATTTGTGATTCTCTTCTAAATTGAACATATTTTCGGACAGAAAGCTGCATGACCCAAGGAAGCTAGAAAAGGAGTGGGAAGAGGGGGGAGGGAAAAAAAGAAAAGAAAAAATATGCTTGAAAAGAACAACATAAGAAACAATGAGCATTTTGCTTCGATGATAGCCAAGGTTGACTTTGTGCTTAGACAAAATTAACTTATTGTAAACAATCAGATTCTTTCTATGTTGATGTTTATTCCATGTCTTCTCTCTTGATCATGTGGATTGTTTGTCTAAGACCTAGTGCAAAAGTAAGTCAATGAAATCCCTTGCTATTTAGATGAACAAACTAGTATTTACAGAAGTTAGCTTTTTCAGTGATGAGTTTCATTATTTTTCTTCTTCTCCCAAATACTCCTTAATCTCTGCCAGATTTTATGGTATGTCCAGTCCTTATTTCTCTCTGCACTGAAATATTGTCCTTCACCTTAACTTCTTCCTCCTCCCTCTCCTCCTCCTCATCCTCCTTCTTTCTTTGTTTTTTGAGCCACACCCAGTGATAATCAGGGGTTACTCCTGGCTCTGTGCTGTGTGAACACTCCTGGTGGTGCTCCAGGTACCATATGGGAGGCTGGCGATGGAACCGTGTTGGCTGTATGCAGGGGAAGTGTTCTACCCGCTGTGCTATCTCTCTGGCCCTGTGAGTCAGGGCTTCTGAAGAAAAAGTTGAGATTGCTAAAAGAGGACTCTTCACAGCTTTGTGGACTTCTCTCTCCATGGACACACAACATGGCAACTCAAGAAGCTACTTCTCCATGGCCTCAGTCTTTATATCTCCGACTTTGCTCCCCCAGAGACTTTAGTGTTATCAAACATTTTCCTAATTGCTTTACTCCAGATCTAGAATTGAATAAAAGGAGAGACTCAAGCAGGACCGCACTGTGGCTCAGCCTCTTTGTTTTTACTCTTTGGTGACTCTGAGTTAAGAGAGGCATCCTGTGGAATCAATTCAGGGTGTTGCTTAGAAATCAGCTCCTGTTAAACTCTATTCTTTGGTTCCATGCCTTCCAACTAAGGTAGAGTTTCAGCTGAGCTTTCTAAATGTGTAGCCATGCCCTTCACCTTAGTTTGGAAAATCTTGCCACTTCTTTCTAACTCTTCCATGTGCTCTCGACACATTTGTATTCCAAATTGTAGTGCATGATGATCTTGTTGAAGTGAAAGACAAAATAGAGAACTTGTCCTTCAAGATACAGGGGGAAAAATGTGGCTTCCCTCCCAAAAATCAGTCTTTCTATTTTGCACGCGAAATTACTTTGAACATTTTCTGTTGGAAATTTTCATGACAAGAGAGTCATTTTGTAGGGAAGTAAGTCCAAGTTCTTCTGCAAAGTTGTCTGTTTCAATGTCAGGTTTTTAAGCGTGCTCTTCAAGCCTGTGTTCTCCCTTGAGCACGTGTCTCACTTGCTTGTCTCTATTTTCCCTATTTCACTCACGAGAAACATAGTTCTCTCTTTTTCTCCCCTCACATCTTTCTAAATGAGTTTCAATAAAAACTATCTTGCTTCACCAAAATAAAAGTCAGAATTAAAAAAAAATCAAAGATGAGTGATTTGTTTTGGGGGAAGAAGAAACATAAAATTTATGAAGATGAAAAATATGGAAACAGTTTCAGAGTAAGACACAATTTGTTTTCCTAAATGCTACTGTTGAGTGTTTGGCTTTAGATGTAAGGCTTGCTTCACTGACGAACAGACTGGGACATTGGATATTTACTGAACTTCATTTGATCTATGCCCTTCCGTCCACTAATTTCAGTTCTTTTATTTAGAATTTGTTGGAATTTGTGCCATTATTTAACTCTACATGTGCACACAGACACACAGATACACAGACATACAGACATGCATGTATTATATGGGTATACATATATATATATATACACATATATGGCCATTCTGAAGAAAAATATGACCTTGAATATGAGAAAAAAGCAAGCCACACAAACTGCAAATGGGACATTGAATTTAGGAAAAAAACATGGCCAGACAATAGACAGTGTTCTTCAGAGGAAGTTATTGTCAATTAATTCTCTTCTGTGATTATTCATTTTCCAGCTGAAAAAAAGCAGTGTCATCTCAGCAGTGAACAAATCTAATGAAATCTTTTCATAGAGACATAGAGAAACTCTATGATCCACAGTAACAGCTGTTGCCCATATTTAGCAATTATAAGCATATAATTTGGTATTTGCTAAGCACCACGGTATCCTATAGCAGAGTGCCATAGAATGACTTCTTTTATCTGATTCTTCATCCCATTGAAGTTGCTGTTAGATGAGAAAAAAGGGGAAGGAAGTAGGCAGAGAGGAAAAAAGGAGAATTTTTTGCAGCATTCAATAATACATTGATAAATAGCACACTTGATCATGACCATCTTGGAAAAAATCTTGAAACTAAAGTATCTTGGTGGGAATGATAAACATATGTTTCTAGAAAATAATGAGTCATGTCTATAACGAAAAGCAGATTTCAAAATCAGACAATCAGGGGTTCAGATATATCAACTTGTAACTCTGAGTGCATTATAATTTAATCAGAATTTTTAATATTGCTAAATTTTGGGGAACTTTTATTAACAACTTAAATAGAGATGGGCATCTGAAACTGTTTCTCAGCTTTTGTCTCAGTACCCAGGGAAGGATAGCTTCACATGGAAACTTTATAATTATGCCCAACACACTATATTAAAAAGTCATATTGTATTATCGAAATCACTAAATACATCTCATCTCTTTCCAAATTCAACTGCATATTGCTTTTTAAATCTCAATTGGACTTTTTTTTATGTTCCAGTATTGTGGTATTAAGTCCTCCAAAGATTTTCTTTGTTCAATCGTTATCCTGAAAGAATTTTGACTTCTCTCCTTCCTAGATGTATAAGCTTAATTAACTTCTCTAAAACTTTGCAATCTCATTTGAGAGATGTATAGAAGGCCTCTGGCTTCATTACAGTTGTGAGCATAAATGAGCATTTCATTTGGCAGATAGTAGAAGCTCAATAAATGTTACTATTTACTTTATTCTCCTCTTCCTCTGCTCCTGAAATATATCATAGGGACATTAGAGGTTTGTAAGAAGAGAGGACGTTAGAGTTCCTGGGCAAGGCTCAGTGGCAAAAGCACCTGCCTGGCCAGTGTGAGACTGTGAGATCAATCCCGAATGCTGTCCACATCGAATAGTGCAGTACTCATTACTGTACTGTTGGGTATTCCTATTACTGCAACAAAGTGTAGGATCTCTAGCACACAATGAGGTATGTGAGCACCCCAACTGAAATGTGAAATAGCCTTTAAACACGAGTCTAAATAATGCAGTGGCCCCCTGTGAGCACAATAACCAGAATCTGAATGAGCACCACAATTAAAGAATAACCTCCAACAGCACCTGCACAAATCCACAACTGAGAAGTATGTGATTCTGGTGAGCACTGCATCTGAGTGTCCAGGCATTACAACCAGATTTCAAATCCTGTAGAATACCATAATTAAGCAAGTGTGTGAACCCTGATCATTGAAACAATGGAAACAACAAAGGAAGGAGGAAAACATAGTACAAAAGAAAAAATCTGACTTTTGTTGGTTATTTTTAGAATATTTCTATTCAAACATTTTCACCATTCAGGATCACAGATAGCCTTTCAAAAATATTGATTGATTTAAATTATTTGCCTCATTATTTAGTGAATAGTATGCTAGAGGCTTTGCAGAAAATTTTTTTCTTTTGAGTAATTTGTAGACTGAAAATGATCAACAGATATATAACTATTATAAGAAGGAATAAAGAGAAGCTTTACCCTAAAAATTCTACAAAATATTGTTAAAATTGATCTATAAATTTAATAAAGTTACAGGATACAGCAACAACACATACATTTTAGCCACAATCCTATACAGCAAGCAATGAAGAACTCTCAAAAGGCAGTCAGAAAAACAATTCCATTTGCAATAACATTAAGAAAGTACTTAAAATTAAATTTAACCAGGAAGGCAAAATACTTGTACACTGAATACTATATTATACATACAATTATAAATTATATGCAACACATTTTTCTTAAAGAAAATAAAGAAATACAAGTTTCTGACAGACTTTTCACGTTCATGGATTTAATATTGTTGTTGCATGTCAGTTTAAGGTGCTCTACATGATCAGAGAAACTTCTCTAGTAACATACTATAGAAATAATCCCTGAAAGAATACAGGTAGGGCGTTTGCCTTACACACAGCCAACATGGCTGACCCGAGTTTGATTCCTCTGCCCCTCTCAGAGAGCCTGGAAAGCTACTGAGAGTATCTTGCCTGCATGGCAAATCCTGGCAAGCTACCCCTGATGTATTTGATATGTCAAACACAGTTACAAGTCTCATAATGTTACTGGGCCCGCTCGAGCAAATCAATGAACAACAGGAGGACCGTGACCATGACCGTCAGTTTAAGGCAATCCTTAGCAAAATTTGTATATCTTCTTTGCAGAAGTAAAAACAATTTACCCAAAAATTCATAAGTAATCTCATAAAGAACTAAATCAAAAGATTTTGGTTAAATTTTTTGAAAAATAAAAAAAAGTTGCAGAACTTATGCTTCCTTAATTTAAAACTAACTATAAACCTACTGATCAAAAAGTGTGGTACTGACACAAATTTATTTATTTATTTATTTATTTATTTTTATTTATTTATTGAATCACTGTGGGAAAAGTTACAGAGTTTTCAGGTTTAGGTCTCAGTCATGCAAATATTGAACACCTTTCCCTTTACCAATGCTTATTTTTTACCACGAAGAACCCC
>JAOXYA010000045.1:41810221-41823771 GCA_028565675.1 Sorex palustris | reverse complement strand
GCATGTGAAGAGCCGAGCCAGTGTATTTATGAGTACTGATGGCAGGTTCTTCATGTCTTCAGGTCTGACCTTGTCTGGTGACCTCATTCACGATTGCTGTTTTCAATGTCTCATTTCCAGAGAAACCTGGAGTTGACTTATCAATATACACTTCTCCTCCAAGGTCATCAGATACCATATCTGATGGCTAACTAGTCTCTCATTGTGCAATCATTCTCTCATTAGGGCTACCTGATGTATACTGGTTACAAGGTACTTTTATAAGTCTTGCACCTTCTTTCTATCTTTCTTTTTTTTTGAATGTAAAGTTAATACTTGATGTCACTTTTATCTCAAAATAACTCTGCTAGAAAGGTCATCTGTTTCATTTAATAGTGATTTATCCAAGATGATACCGAATCTCTACCACCACGTTTTATCTTTACCAGAACTCTGTTAAATGCCATAAGGTCTTCTCCAGATGCATTTTTCTTTGGAATTCTAAAAATGAAAGTCTAAAACTGAGCTTACTTTAGGTTTATTCATTCTCTACCACCACCAATACTTAGCCTTATAATTCCCATCAGCAATTTCAAGTGCTTTTTATTATCTTAGATATAACATATTAATCAGTTCTTTGTACAAAAATTTCATCTTTTAATTTGCTTTAACAATATTTACCAAATTAAAAACTTTTTCCATATTTTAGATATGGCCATTTTTACTGTTATTTATCTCTGACATATTGCCTCTTGGCAGATGTAAGGAAGCCAATGATAATATGTTTGCATTGCCTAGCTGAGAGAAAAATAATTGTGTGTTTCCTGTGTCAGATCTTTGGGCATATAATACATGTAAAAATATGTTTTGTAGAATTGGCATGTCATCAGATACAGGTACTGGGAGGAATGAGGTTGTGAAAATTTTAAAGTGTTATTCCTGGTTATTCTAAAATGGAATGATCTTCATTAGTGTTGAGAGAATGATTCATTGGCAAAGCGCTGACTTCTTCCTAGCCCCTGTGAATATATGTGGACCCAGGGTCCAAGGTTCTATATTCCTCAATATGTTGTGATTTAAATGCTAAGATGTCTTTCTTTATCAATAGACAGGGAGGTCCTTGAGGACAGGAATTGTGTTTTATTTATCTTTGTAATCCCATTGCCTGGCACATAGTCTGACACACAATAGTCACTTAATAAATGTTTGTGGGTGAATGAAAGATAGGAATGAAAGAATCAGGCAAAGAATTTATAGCCTTTGCCTTAGGTTTAGAAGTTATTAACCTTATTCAGTAAAGTATTA
This sequence comes from Sorex palustris, assembly GCA_028565675.1. Classification (NCBI taxonomy): domain Eukaryota; kingdom Metazoa; phylum Chordata; class Mammalia; order Eulipotyphla; family Soricidae; genus Sorex; species Sorex palustris. The sequence goes on along the minus strand of JAOXYA010000045.1, from coordinate 41,822,487 downwards.
CTTTGGAAAGAGGCATAAACTACAAGATTTTTTTTCAGTTCAGTAACAATAAACACGTTATTTAACTACTTTGACTTTTCACTTTGCAAAATGGGGGAAGAGAACCTGATAATATCATGGAAATTGAAAATGAAGTCAAGGTAAAGGCTTACTGATAAACTATCCTGAACTATATGAAACCACTCCGGTTAATATTGTTGTCAATTTCTGTGATATAAATAGTTCTAGTATGGTCAAGTTCATACCATTATGATAAAAAAAAGTGACAGGACTTTGGTAATTTTAACAACTGGTTCTTGTGAGCTTACTTCCAAACAGCATTTAATGAAATGGGAAAAATTAGAATTAATGACCTTTATGAATCTTTGCCTTTGGAGGAGAAAACTTTTAGTTCTGGCACAGACATGTGGAGACATCCAAACTGGACAAGTTTGATTAATGTGGCAATGTTGCATTAATCAACAATTTCTTAATGACAGCTACTGAGAAATTCTTTTCTCCTTACTGGGAAATTTGGGGACACCAAAAATGAAATTATTTACTCAACAAATTTTTGTTTTTGAGTGGGCATAGGATCACCACTGAAAGACACTGACAGTGGGTGTTTTGTTAACTGTCTGTGATCAGTGAGTGATCATCAGGTGATTGGTGATTCAAGGAGCAAATTCTGATTTTACTTGTAGAGAGAAAGGTGAGTGTGTGTTAACACAGCAGGCTGAGTAAATGCTTGGAGGTGCTCCTCCAGGACCTTTGACTCCTCCCCCCCCCCCAGACACTGGGTCAGGTGCTCCTCAGCTCCGGCTCTTACCCCAATAGCAAAATGCTCAATGACTTCCATGTGTGGGGAGTTGATGACTGTTGTGAGGTTAAGGGGATCGCCAAATATTTCCTCATCGGTGAGTACCACCACGACTTTGAATGCCTGTTTCTGGGAGTTTCTATGATGGAAGGATATGGTAGAAAAGAGTAGGAAACATCCATATCTGAGATGTCTTCATGGATTTCTTTTTTTATCTTCATGATATCTCATGGCATCTTTGTTTCTCTTCACTGGTCTGTGTTATCTTTTACTCATTTATCATCATGTGACTATATGTTAATAATTCACAATTCTCTGGTAGGTTTAGCTTTCTTAATGTTTATCAGGACATATGAAAATTAGTGTGACTAAGTTAATGTTCACATCAGGAAGAGGCTCTAAAATTTCAGCATGTGTTATAGTCACTTGGAGAGTTCATCACCATCAGGATCTGAGCATGTAAGTAATGATCATAATCTAATTCTGGTGTGGAACTCAGGACAATCAGCAACACTGATATTTCTGATGCCGTGGGAAGAATTAAAATGTTTAGGGAAAAATGCCAATTTTTTTCTAGTTACCTCCATGGTTGGACTTTCTCTTCTAGGTCAGTTCTGAATTGTCATTGAACATTGGGGTCACTTGGGGACTGTAACTTGTTACTGACATCCTCCAGATTTTTATTTCCTTGAAATGTGATCTAGTTTGGCACTGGAAGTTTTTGCAAGCTTCTCAATGGATGTAACATGCAGACACATAAAGAGCAATCGTGTTATGAAAAAATTTGGAAAATTTTAAGCGGATTAGCTGTTGGGTAGTGAAAGAGTCAATTTGGTCTTTGAATTACTCTAATGGTTGAGTGGATAAGGGCAGTGAGAAGCTATAATATTGATAGTCTGAAACATGAAAAAGTAAAAGAATAGAGGATTATTTAAATTTAAGATTTCAAAGACAGAATAAAATTCTAGGTAGTATGATCATTAGAGTATTGCCATAGAGTTCAGTAATTTAATTAGAAAATAAGAAAAGACCGTTGGAGTTAAGAAGTTCAACAAATGGAGAAAATGGGTATAGATGGTAGTTAGGTGGAAGGATAGAAAGGTATGATAAAGATATCACAGGATGATGTGTTTTGTATAAGGGTGGAAGGGTAATAGTCTGGTGGTAGAATAGTATGAAACAAGTATTATATCCTATAGAAGAGGAAAGGGAAAATGAGGGAAGGAAAAGTTTGGAGGGAAACAGGGCATATGGTTATCTAAAGAGAACTTTTACTTAAGGCATGGGTATAAAGTGAACACTATGAAATTAGACACAATAATGGAAAGTACTTTAGAAGGTGCATTTGGAATGTCAGGATGGAGAATAAGAGCCGATAATCCTGAGGATTGCCCTCACATATTATTGTCCCATCTGATTTTGGACACATGGTGTGATTGCACTTTCCTGCCACTTGAATAGAGGAGACTTGCTTGGACAAATGTGAAAAGAAAGCAGATGTGATGTTACTTCTAAGAGGACAAACCACATCCTCTGCTTTGGTAACCACTGGTATTTCCTAGTACTATATTCTTTGATGACCTGGGGTCTGGGACCAGGGCTCTCCTGATTGCCTGCAATATAAATTAAACATGAAGAGGGATGACTGAACTATGTTTGAAACAAGTGTCTGGATTTGCTTAGGGACAGAGGTAATGAATAATAATTTTGAATATATCAGAGACTGGAAAATATCTTTATCTACCTCTCTATCTATCTGACATCATCATTATCTACCATCCATCTCTCTTTGGTCAGGTAGATGTTTCTAGACCAGTTTGGACTGATGGGTAAGCATTAGTTGTTGCCTTGCCATTCTCTCTTAGGAAGATAACCTTAGACTCAGAATTACTGTGATTGAATGTGAATGAGATCTGGGACTTTTATTTTTATTTACTTTTCCTGTTCAAATAAAATGAATATGCATTGGACTCGGAAGGCAGACAGGGCCATTACCAGGACAGCTGAGAATAATTAGTTCTTATTTGCTTAACAGCATTTCTTAATGTGCAATTGTAAAACTTTTCACAGGATGTCTTGAATGCAATCAATTTTTCATTGCTGTTTCGAATAATTCAAAGACCTTGACATTTGCAATCAAGCCAACTGTGGTCAATACCCATTTTCCCTTAGTTAAATAGGAGTTTAACTCAGTGACACAAGTGGTGACATTGGGAACTGATTCTGTGTCTATTCTTTTGTGAGGGCTCCACTCTGAGTCATGACTTCTCATGAAGAATTTCAAGCATGATGAAGCCGGTTGCAGATGGAGGTCATCAGCTCCACCAGGAGCAACATCTGGCCTCCCTTCTATTTCTTCCAAGTGTGCACTGTGGCAATAAGCTCCTCTGAACTTCAGTTTCCTCACTTATAAAAATGAGAATTCCTTTTGCTGTGTTGTGTTAGAGATGAGAGTATTGTTTATTAGAATCTTTTAGGCACCATTTCACTGCCCATGGCAGAAATGCAAAGACCCAAACCCCACTAAAAACGGTCCAAAGGCACTGTAGGAGCAGGACTGCTCTCTTAAATGTATGCCACCTTGGTTGACTCAGTAATTTGAGCTGAAGCTCAAGAAACAGCAGGCACAGGAAGGATTTTTGGCGTTTGCTGGAAATGTATTGCAATTGGCTCACAGAAGAGATTCCTACTCTAGACCCACAGTTGATATGCCCCTTGATTTTATCACACCTTTCCCATGCTTTAAAGAAACCGGGGGTGGGAGGGATACTGGGATTTGTGGTGGTGAGAAATCGGCACTGGTGGAAGGATGGGTATTTGATCATTGTATAATTGAAACCCAAGCACAAAAATTTGTAAGTCTGCAACTGTACCTCATGATGTCTCACAAATAAATAAATAAGTAAATAAATAAAAAGAATCAATACAATATGACCCAAATTGGAGGGTAGAACCAGGACCGAACCACGGGTGTTCTGGCCCTTGAGTCAAAGAGTCTTCTAGAAGCTGACGATAGCAGGATGGAAAATAAGAACTCTTTCTGGGGCTAGGAGATCATCCAGCAGGTCGGGCACTTGCCAAGCATGTTCCTGACCCAGGGTCCATTCCCAAGAATCATCTTACACCACCCGAACTCCCAAGCACCACCAGAGGCGCCCAGATATCCCAGACACCGCAGGGCCCAAGCAGCATTGCATCCTAAGACCTTTGCACCGAACCAATGTTCCAGTTTCCTGTGAATCACCCTTGGGATTTCAGGACCTCCTGAACCCCTCTTGGGAGTCCTTCCCACACACACACAGAAAATAAGAACACACTAGTTATCTCTTCAGTTATTAAATCATCTCTTGTGAGATGCACCTTTCCCGGAGTGTTGGCTCACATTTGTAGCTCCTCTTGGTCTGACTTCTTTGGTTTGGGTAAAAAGAAAGTGTCTGAATGGAGTAAGGAGGTCTCTGCAGGAGTTTAGCCCCTACCCTTCCCTTCTGATAGTTTCATCTCTTGCCACCCACTCATTGGACCTGCACGCGTATTCAAAGAGCGCCACAGTGAATACGTTCCAATATGTAACCAGTCAGTGAGCCTAAGATACAGGCCCTCCCTGCCTGAAAGAGTGACAGAGACCAACAGGGAGATAGAGATCCTTGGACAAGTGTGCCCCATTCAACCCCCCTTGAAGGCTCCAAGTCATCCCCACATGATGGAATGATCCTGGAATGGGAAGTATCTAGATTCTGGCCATTTCTTCCAGAAACGAGAGAGAAATTGGGAGCCATGGTGGTCAATTAGCATGGTCAAAATAGTATAATGGGTAAAGGGCTTGCCTTGCATGTGGCTGATCCAGGTTTGATTCCATACCCCTCATATAGTCCCCCTTAAGCCCTTCCAGAAGTGACCCCTGAGAGAAGAGCCAGGAGTAAGCCCGGAGCACTGATGGTTGACCCAAAAATAAAAAAAAAACTTTAAAATGTTTAGAATAATCATGTCACTTGGAATTTGTTGCAAGGAAGGCTAGAGTTATAACCCTGTGCTCAGATATTCAGCACCAGGAAGGCAAACCCACTGCCACCTGGTGGTCCATCTTCCTGTGAGGGTACAAGAGTATCCCTATCTATAAGAGGACGAGGATATCCTTTTGCCCTTATTCTCCTTTTATCCCTAGTGCTTCTTCAGATCTCTTTCTTTGGCCGAGACAGGGGTCACTCCTGGAAGGGCTAGGGGGAACAATATGGAGAGTCAGGGACCAAACCTGTCTCATCCATCCTACAAGGAATCAGTTCAGTTCAGTGTACTGAGTGTGGAATGAGTTTTATAGGATCAGACGCATACCATCTGACACCATAAATGGGTGACCTGGGATCCCTGTTAGTATCTCCACATCACAAGGACGACAACCTTCTACAACAAGTGAACACCTTGCCAGGTAGAGAATTTAAAAAAAAAAAAAAAAATATATATATATATATATATATATATATATGAAGAAGGGGCTGGAGCAATAGCACAACAGGTAGGGCATTTGCCTTGCATGCGGCTGACCCGAGTTTGATTCCCAGCATCCCATAGGGTTCCCCGAGCACTGCCAGAAGTAATTCCTGAGTGCAGAGCCAGGACTGAGCCCTGTGCATTGCAGGGTGTAGCCCAAAAAGAAAAAAAAATTAAATGAAGAAAAAATATTTTTTAAGTTTCCTTAATAAGAAAGCCCACATTTGTGGCTGGAGAGATAGCACAGTGGGTAGGGCATTTGCCTTGCATGCCCGACCCTGGTTCAATTCCCAGCATCCCATATGGTCCCCAGAGCACCGCCAGGAGTAACTTCTGAGTGCAGAGCCAGGAGGAACCCCTGTACATCACCGGGTGTGACCCAAAAAGCAAAAAAAAAAAGCCTACGTTTTTATTTTGCACGAGGTCTCACAGATGATACAATTGACCGAGAGTAGACAGAAGGTGGAACAGGTAAGGAAATATAGGTTGTAAGGAGTGACTGATGCAGAGTTAAGTCTTCGCTTTGGAGTCAGCAGTGAAGCATTTACTTTGCATATGGATGAACCTGATTCCTGCTCCAGTGCTACATATGATCCCCTGAATACTGACAGGGATCACTCCAAAGCACAGAGCCAAGACTCATCACTGAGCACAGCTAGGTGTGGCCCAAAAACAAACAAAAACAATCCTTCCTTTTATAGATCATATTTGGCAAACGTTGTCATTATTTTACCACTTGCAAGCTAAAGGGTCTCTCTTGCAACAATCCAATTTTGACACTATTTAGTGCAAAAAGCAACCATAGAGGATGCATAAACAAATGGCAAGGGCTATGTGCCAATAAAGCTTTATTTACAAATAGGCAATGGTCAGAGTTGGCTGGTGGGCCACAATTTGCCATTCCTTTTGCAAACAAAGGGGTAGTCATGGAAGGCACCAGAGCAACAGAAAATGGGGTCAGAAGTTTCCAGAAAGTCATGTTTGCCTCCCGTGATCAGGAAAGTTATCCAAAGGCAGGATTTCTAGAAAAGGGACTGTGGCAATTCTCAAAGCATGAGACAATAAGGGACCAAGACTCAGTAATCACCACGGGTGCCAGAGGGATGAACAAGACACTATAATGCACCTATATGATCATTGCAGCACTGTTCACAATAAGCAGAATCTGGATACAACCCGAGTGCTGGAGAACAGACAACTGGTTAAAGAAACTTTGGTACATCTGCACAGTGGAATACTATGCAGCTGTTAGAAGAGATGAAGTTATGAAATTTGCTTATAAGCGGATGGACATGGAGTGTATCGTGAGTCAGAAAGAGAGGGACAGACACAGAATGACTGTACTCATTTGTGGAAAATAAAATAACATAATATGAGACTGCCCCCAAGGACAGTAGTCTCAAGGGCCAGGAAAACTGCCCCATAGTTGGAAGGCTGTCTCATGAGCTTGGGTAGAAGGTACCTGGAATAGAGAAGAGATCACTAAGACAATGACGGTTGGAGGGATCATTCGGGATGGGAGATGTGTGCTGAAAGTAGATAAAGGACCAAACATGATGGCCTCTCATTATGGTAATGCAAACCATAATGCCACAAAGTAGAGAGAGAGAGAGTATGGGGGAAATTGTCTGCCATTGAGCCAGGGGGGAGTGTTGGAAAGGGGTGGGTGAGGACACTGGGAACATTGGTGGTGGAGAATGTGCCTTGGTGAAGGGATAGGTGTTTGATCATTTTATGATTGAAATTCAAACATGAAAGCTTGTAACTGTATCTCATAGTGATTCAATTAAAAAAATAAGAATTTAAAAAAAAAGCACCACAATGCCTCCTGGGTATCAGCACTGAGGTGAATCACACCATCTGGCCCCTTTCCCCTCAGAGGAGAGGAAGAGCAAGAGGAGGATCCGAACCACCTTTACCACAGAGCAGCTGCATGAGCTGGAAAAGATCTTCCACTTCACCCACTACCCGGACGTCCATACCCGCAACCAGCTGGCAGCCAGGATCAACCTGCCGGAAGCACGGGTGCAGGTACCACCAACCCCTCCCCCACCCCCAGGGATCCTGGTCCCTCTGGGGCTGCTCCATCACACACTTCCCCATCCCATGAGCACTGTACTAGCCAAAGATCACAGTTTTGAAAAGATGGCTTTGCTCTTTGAGGGGATGGCAGTGAGAGATGGTGGCATCCTAGATGGGCACAGAATAATAGCTCCGGAATGTCACCCACCATGACCATCTAGATCGGAGGACAATAAGGTCAACCAATGTGTTCTGTTAAGCATCAGAGGGTAATTATGGGAAGCATGGGGGAGGGGTGGGCAAAATAACATCACTGTGGCAACTGTACATCTCCCCAGAATGCCAAGGCAGGGGTCAGAGTGATAGTACAGCGGGTAGGGTGTTTGCCTTGCATGTGGCTGACCCAGGTTCAATCCTCAGCACCCCATATGGTCCTACAAGCACATCCAGAAGTAATTCCTGAGTGCAGAACCAGGAGTAACCCCTGAATATCCCTGGTGACCTGAAAAACAAAACAAATAAAGATTAAAAAAACAAAAGACAATGCAGAATGCCAAGACACTCACAGCTCCTTGGACAACAAATGAACATGGCAGCATTTCTAAGAAAATGTTATTGGAGGATGGCAAAATCCGAACTTGGTATAATTCACCACGATCACAAGATAGTGTTCCTTCACTTTTTTTTTAACTCCCAGTCATTTACAGACATGAAACTGTTCTTAGCTCCTAGACCCAATCACCCAGGGTGGGACGGCAGATTGAGCCCACCAGAGTTGCTGAGCCAACCAATATCTCAAAGATGGGCAATCGCTTTGGAGGAGGCAAAGAGGAATGAGAAGAGTCTGGGGTCCATAGACACATCATCATCTGGTTGATGTGCCACAAGCCTTGTGTATAACCTGTAATCTCTCTCTCTCACACACACACACATACCTGCCCTGCCACCAACTACAACCATAACTTCATCTCTGTAGCACTCTCTGTAGCACTGTCCTCCCATTGGTCATCGTTTGCTCAAGAGGGCACCAGTAATGTCTCCATCATGAGACTTGTTACTGTTTTTGGCATATCGAATATGCCATGGGGAGCTTGCCAGGCTCTGCTGTGCAGGCAGGATACCCTCGGTAGCTTGCCAGGCTTCATCTCTAGCTAAAGAAATTCGGAACCAGCCTCTTCATGGGGGTATGTCGGTGTCCTGCCTTTTCACATATCCCCAGTTTTGCAAAGCAACTCCAGCACCAATGGTTGGTCCACTCACCAGAACAATGGTCTAAGTCCTTTCATTTTCTCTCAACAAATGCCATCAATTCATTCCAAAGTAAACCCTGAACCTGAAGAGCATTTCCTTCCGATCCATTTTTCTTCTAACTAATGGCCACCACTCCCCGACGTAGCCTTCTCGCCCCCCCCCCTTTGCTTCCCACTTGGACTCAGTGACCCACTACGTCAGCAGCACTCACGGCTGCCTCAGCAGCAGGACCAAGTACAAAGGGTCACATGTCAGAGACAATTAGGAACTCCAGCTTTCAGGAAACTCCTCATGCTCCACCTGTAGATGCCCAGGGGCCCTCAGGGATGGCAAACCCATGACAAGCCAGCAGAAAACAGCCCACCAGTGGGTTTTCATTAGGTCTGCATGATCCTGGACATCCCTTGAAGCTTTTCCCCTAAAAAATAAATCAAGATTTTGACCTTGGAAATAGGGTGGGACCACAATCCTGGTACCTGTGGGCTAAAGTAGGAACAACTTGTGCACGGACCCCACCTAAAGCTTTTCAGCTTTGCAGATCCAATCACTCTACTTCCGACTGAGCCCTACACACCCACCCACCCACCACCTCTTATAGACACCGCACCAGATGCCAAGAAACCCTGCATGCTCAGACACTGTCTCTACTGCAGGAAGGAGCTGGGGGCAGGGGGTAGTGGCCTCGAGGTGGAAAAACCCTTTCTGTTTCTCTCCTCTCATCTCAGATCTGGTTCCAGAATCAACGCGCCAAGTGGCGGAAGCAGGAGAAGACCAGTAGCCTGGGGACCCCCCAGAAACTGAGTGAGGCCACCAGTCCGGATGTACGTGTGAGTGATTGAGACCCCCACGGAGGGGCTGGGAGGAACCTCAGGCTGGACTCCAGCCAGACCCAGATGTGAGAAGGGCGGGACCCCACGGATGGTAACAGTGACAAGGGTGGGATCAGAGAGATAGTACAAGGGGCTAAAATGATTGCCTGTCACGCCACAGACCTGGGTTAGATCCCCAGCACTGCAAGTGGAAGGTTCCCTGAGCACCATCAGGAGCGATCCCTGAGCACTTTCTTTTCCGGAAGAAAGCCCTGAGCATCACCAGGAATGGCCTCGAAACCAAAATAAATATAATAATGTCTTTAAGTGCTAGGGGAGGTTCTTTGAGAATGGGTATGAGCAAGGAAGTGCTGGGAATCTGAGGGGCCTGGTTATTGTGTCTCTCTGTCCCCCACGTTTCCAACTCCCTAGATAATTATCCCAGTGCCTCGCCTTCCTCTGGGGTGTGGCCTGCTTTACCTGTGCACAATTTCAAGAGTCCAGAAGAAGGGCACAGAGTAAAGGATACTGCATGACGGTCAAGCCCAGGGGCTCTGGAATGGGGTGGGGGAGTCGTTTGAACCCAGATCTGCACTCTGCAAGGTTAGAGCGACCATGTCCCTCTGAGGACAGGAATGAGGTCCTGATGAGGTACAGATGGGGTCTGGGTGGGCTGTTTCCCAAAGTGGCTGAGAAAGAACGAATGTTTGGCTCCGAGAAAGAACTCCCAAAGCGTTAGCAGCCCGGCTCCATGCCCACCCAAATACCAATGCATGCCAGATGCAAACAAATAGAATAAATGTCTGGTCCCAGGGCTTCAAGATCTGGAGGTGAGGGCATGAGCCAGGAGCTTCTCATTGCATTATTTGTTACTAAAGCCCACACTGGGGTGTGTCAGGCTGAAGGTGCCACTGAGGACAGGGTTTCTAACCCCTGACAGGCAGCTCACCTCAAGCTGAGCCCCCTCCCCACCCCAGCTGCCCCAATCTCGGGGGAAGGGCTAGAAAGTTGCACAGAAAAGCCCTGCCCGGGGCCAAAACTCATGATTCTCTCCTGCCCTCTTGTCCTGAACAGTGTCCCTTGCTGCCGGGGTCAGCTCCCTTCACGGGGTGCTATCAGCCGCCTCGAGGTCAGCTGGCCTCCATCTGGTTCCCAGCCAGGCTCACCGTCCTCCCGTGCCACCCCTGGGAGGGGACGCCTCTCCTGGGCCCCCTCGTCCAGCCGTCCTGCGTGTCCGCGCTCTGCTTCCTGCCCCTCCCCCACCCCCAGTGGGGCAGCGCCTGTACCGCGTCCACCTAGCAAACTCGGGACCCAGGAAGCAGAGACGCCTTCCCAGGGCGTGAGAAGACGCATGGACTACTCAGCGTCACTACCCAAAGATGCCCACTGCCCAGGAGGACGCTCTGGGCATCCAAAGAGCCCCCACAGGCACAGAGGCAAGGACACCCCCTGTGAACAAGCCTCTCAGATGCTGCCAGTGGACACGCCAGGAAGAAACCGTTCTCAGCCTGAGCTTGACCAGAGAACTGCAGACGGTGCAGACAGGATAACGCGCTCATGACACACCTCGGTAGGTCACTGCAATTCAGCAACGAAGAACCGGAAAGAGTCTTCTCTCTTCCTCCCCTCCTGAGTCAGAGGACAGAAGCCACACCTGAGCTCAGGCTGAGCCCTGGAACCAGGGGGTCACTGTCCCTCACCTGAGCTTCCCCCTCTGGCGCCTTGACATCCCTCTGGACCTCACTTGCAACTGGAGGCAGTTGGACAAGACCTACAACAGGTAGAGAGATGATGTAGGAGCTTTATTCCCGCTTCCAAAGATCAAGCCCCTGCACCAGCGTTGCCTGGAACAGGATTTCCACAGGAACGCCTGAGTCCGCCCCTCTCTGAGAACGTTGGTGGAAGGGACCGTACCCACCCATCCCCCAAAGTGGAATAGATGCTCCAGACCCAGTGCTCGGAGCCCACATCGTACACAGTTTTGCACAGCTGTGTGTAAATATCCTTGAAGTGAGAAGGGACAGCGGCAGGGAAGGGGATGATGTTCATTTAAACAGGATTTATATTGTCGGGTTAGGGTGCCGCAGGGGGGTAGGGGGCGGGGGTGCTTTCATTAAAGATGGAAATGAAGAACCAAACGTTTCCCACTGGTTTGGAGTTCCACCGCTGAACTGCATATGAGGGGGTGGGCTGGGAGCCGGCTCTGTGGGTGGGCGGGAGGCTGGGGTTTCCCTGCGCTGGCAAACCACACACCAAATCTGAATCCTGCTTCTCACATCTAAGAAACAGAGGAGCTGTCCCCCTCCCCCGCCACCTGCCACCCCCACTCTGCCTTTCAGAGCAGGGGTCTTGAAAGGAAAGGAAGGAAGGTGAGTCACAAACTGTGGGTAGGGTTGGCTTCCCGGCAGGGATGTTGTTTTGGTTTATCGGGAGGTCAAACCCCACCATGAGGACCTCTGAGACCTGCCCAGGGTCTCATCTCTGAGTTGGACACTCACCTCCACTCTAAGTTGGGAGTAACGGGGTCCCCATCCCGGCACCTCTGCAGCTGGCCTGGGTCCCTGATGCACCCAGAACCATGGGCTCTTGGGAGTTGGACCCCCTGGGTAGGGAAGCACACCCTCTAAAGAACAGGATGACCTCACCCTCTCCTCCCTCTGGGTCTTTGCATTCTCTTCTGCAAATTGGAGATGCTAGGCTATCGCTGCTTTCAAAAGGGGCCCCAGCCCAAACATAAAGTAACAAAATAGGAGACTAACACCCAAGAATGGCCGAGATTAGTACCAGGAGGTTTACTCCATGGGTTGGAGGACAGCCGCACACGCTAGGGGAAAAGGAAGCTCAGATAGAGAAGGGAGCACCAAATAAAGGGTGTTGGGAGGATCCTCCCAGGATGGGAG
>JAOXYA010000045.1:41145587-41155875 GCA_028565675.1 Sorex palustris | reverse complement strand
GTCTCCAATGGAGACGTTACTGGGCCCGCTCGAGCAAATCGATGATCAACGGGAGGGCCTTTACCTTTTACCTTATGAAGACCAAACTATAAAGGTAATCTAGCTTTAAGCTCAATGCCTATTATTTGCTAGAGAACTGTTGGTCTCATACTTTCATCTTCCTACTTTCCTCCTTGAGCTACTCTAATACAGATACCCTATTGTAATTTTCTTTTACCCAAGGTCTGTACTCTGTTGAGATTGGGAATTTTGAAAAATCCCCAATGGGGGGAAAAACAAGAATAAATTGTGGAATGAATGAATAGAGCAACTCTCATTCAGTAGACTTGAATCAGGGCAAATGGTTCTCAGAAACAGAAATTAGGATAATCAACAAAGGACTTGGGGTGATTTTACAAATAGCTCATAAGATCTACGAAGATAAAAGCTACTGAGTTCTGCCTATCTTCCTTCTCTCACCCTTTCCCTGGTTCAGAGGAAAGTTTATGGAATATATGCATATCTTTGTGTGTGTTTGTGCATTTTTGTGTCTGTGTGTGTGTGTTAGAGAGAGAGAGAGAGAGAGAGAGAGAGAGAGAAAGAGAGAGAGAACATTGGGGAGGAGAGCAGGTGAGTTAACAATGTGGGATGCTGGAGTAGGAGGGAAGGGAGTAAGAATTTGTCATAAGTTCCCATAAAATACAGTTTCTCATGCTTCCCATTTCTGGTAATTTAGTTTGCCACGTTACATTGCATTTGGAAGTACTATACATTCTGTCAAAATATCGGAAAGGATTGGACTCTGATATAATAATGGGGAGTTCAGCCTAAATGTTTTCAGAGAGCATGCTACCTCTTATTTGACCATTTATATGCCTTTGAGGTTTATCTGATTTATTGTATTATAAAACTAAAACCTATTATTGAAAAATTACAGGTGATTTTCTTCCTTTCCCCTCCTTAAACTCTGGGCACTGCAGCATCATTTAAAAGGTGAAATGACTAGTTTAAGTGACTCTTGAAGGTTCAGCAGTTTTCCTTTCAATTTAGGAGACACAGTGGCATAGGTTATTTGGAGATTTTCTGTATTCTGTAAAGAAAGATGATTTGGAGAAATCTAACTTAAACCTGAATCCCTTTGGCATTGATTTTTGGAAGTGGAAGTGTTATAAAATTGTTTATGTTGTTCATGATCTATTTAAAAGATTTATGTAAAACATCCAGCATAGGAAGTTGATAACTTTTTTAGACAAAATGTTGTCTACATTTTGTGGTCAAGTTCATAGAGATTATTTCCACTGTAAAACTTGGACAAAACAAAAATTGGTTTATACTATTTTTAAAGTTGAGATTAGTTTCTTACTAATCAAAACCAAAATTTGAAGGGCTGCATTTCCAATGTGAGAGTGGGAGTAAATGCTTTCAAAATCATATTGTGTTCCTATAAGATTTTTGCAATCTCCAGGAGGATATTTGTGTGTCTGGTAGGGGTTCTCAAAGGTTTATAGTAAGCTCTGGGTCCCTAACCTTTTTGTCACATTCATTTTCTTCTCAAGCACAGCTTCATTCTGACAGGAACCCAGTTTCATTTCAAACGTCTATCAAAACAGGAATACCAGGTATACTAAATGGATTATAAAGATATCAAAAAAATGATATGCCTTGCCCTTGGCATATTTTCATGGGTGTATGTCCATTTTACAGAGCTGCCATGAAATGTTATAATTTCAAAAAGGAAAATATTATGCATTCAGGGTAGAAACTTCTTATAAGTTTTTATATTTTTGGGGGGTTTATTTCTGGTTTTGTGATCCTGGCAGGGATTGGGGGACCATATTTGGGGCTGGGTATTGAATTGGGGTTAGCCCTGTGTAAGCCAAGCACTAGTATCCCTATTCTACCACACTGATGTATGAATCTACATCTTTGGGAAATATTTTTTGATATTATTTTACAAACATGTATACGAATATTTGAAGAACCCATATCAAACAACCCCATGTATAATCTCTTCTCTCTTCTCTTATCCTCTCCCTCCCAACCATCCTTCCTCTCCTTTCTCCCCTCTTTCTTTAAAGAAAAATCTGGTGCCTTCTGAGCACACATCTGGCTATGTTTAAGGCTTACACCTTAATCTGCACTGAGGATCACTCCTGATGGACTCGAGAGACTATATGTAGTGTCAGAAATCAAATCTGTTGGCAGGCACCCTACCCCTGTACTACCGCTCCTGCCTCTGTAATTTGTTTTTTCAATTAGTGTAGCCCTTTTAAACATTTTGGACTCTGGAACATTATAATACATTTTGTAAATATTTCTTGATATATGATAACAGTGGGTAGGGTGTTTGCCTTGCACACGGCCAACAGGGCCAACCTGAGTTCGATCCCTCCATCCCTCTTGGGATGCTACTGAGAGTATCTTGCCCACACGGCAAAGCCTGACAAGCTACCCATGACATATTCGATATGCCAAACACAGTAACAAATTTTACAGTGTTACTGGGCCCGCTCGAGCAAATTGAAAAACAATGGGTGGACAGTGACAGTGATAGGACTCCCTTGGGGGAAACTATGAACTCAGTAGTAATTGTATTATGAATGTAAATATATTTATTATAAAATGTCCATATGGCTATCACATGAATATGTGAGGCTGGAGCAATGGTGGCATTACTGTGCGATGAATATAAGAATTAGATGCATACTCACTTTAAATTATGTTGAAAGGGCAACTTACTGAGTACTTAATTAGTAGATATTTAATAAATGTTAGCTGCTGCTAAATCAGTAAACTCTCATTGAATTACCAATACTTTGTTTTATGCAATTAAATCAAGTAGAACTTTTTTGTAATGGAACATAAGGTATACTAGTGTCTAATCATTTTTGTCCAAGAAAATAATGAAAGGAGGATTATGCTTCAGAATCTCTCTCTAGATATATGTATATATGTGTATATAAATGTGTGTATATATTATATATAAAATGCGGTTAGGGCATTTGCCTTGCAGGTGGCTGACCTGGGTTCGATTTCTCTGTTCCTCTTGAAGAGCCAGGCAAGCTACTGAGAGTATCCTGCCCACACAGCAGAGCCTGACAAGCTCCCCATGACATATTCGATATGCCAAAAAAATAGTAACAAGTCTCACAATGGAGACAGTATTGGTGCCCGCTCAAGCAAATCGATGAACAACAGAGGACAGTGCTACAGTTCTCTATATATTTTTATACATATATATGTACACATATGTATATATGTATATGTAAATCAATGTTTTCTTGCGTATACAATAGACAATGTGCAGTAATACTATCTTTAAATTACTGTGTCCTCTTGAATGTTGCAATATTAGTCACATATCCAGTGATTTTTCATGATTGCAATGAGGGGCAATAATGATATCCTATCTAAGTGAAAATCCAGAAACACGTGCTTCATGAATTTCTCCTTCCTGTGCTCTAGTCTCAGATATTGCTGTCTTCCTGGCAGATGAGGCCAGCTTCTTTCTTGCAGAGGGGAACTGATGAACTGATTTATTAAATGCAGGGTAACTGGGAACTGCATTCAGATACTGCTTCTTTCTCTAACACCTCAGCCTGAAATCAAAACAAAACAAAACAAAAAAATATCCGGCAAGAATAGAAAGAGTATTCTTAGCCGAGCCAGCATGATTCGGATGCCGTAATACCAGCTGCTTGTCGAGCCACAGCTGAGAAGCTCTGCAGATTTCAAGCTGCCCCACATCCCCCTCTTAATACTGATGGGAGAAAATTCCCCATGTGTGTCCCGGACAGGAAAGCTCACATGCCCAACTGCCTATGGTAGGTGTATGCTGAGGCATATTAGAAAAGAGTAATGGATCCTTTATTTATTTATTTATTTATTTATTTATTTTTGGTTTGGGGACCACAGCTTGGGGCTTACTCCTGACACTGTACTTGGGAATTACTCCCAACAGGTTCAGGAGACCATATGGGATGCTGGGATCCAACCTGGGTTGGCCTTATGCAAGGCAAACACTCTCCTCACTGTGCTATATCTCTGGCAGCATAATGAATTCTATTTGCAGCATTCATCTGTGTAGACTAACCCCTGTGCATTGTATCATTTGGGTTTAACCAATCTTGAGAAAAAGGTTTTGGAAATACAAAATTAGACTCAGAAAATTTAGTGATTTGACCCTGGAGGGTTTGACCATATGTCCTCGGGGTCAAAAGTAAGAGAAGAGCCAGCAGCAGGCAGTGAATAGAGTTTTCAAACTTTTATTTGCTCCTGTTTAAATTTTGGGATGGGGGGCAGGAGGGCCGGAGGACCCACCTGTGATTCTCCACAAATTTGCAGTTCAGTGCAAGGACCCGGAGATGTGAAGTGGTTCACATTATTTTTGCCAGGAATCCTCAGGAATAGGCCCTTAATAGTGAGCATCGGGAGTAGAGAATATTTGATTCTGGGAATCTAATCCAGGCTGGGTCTCACTTCACTTTCATCCTAACTGCTTTACTTTCTCCTGGCCCTGTTTTCATTTTTTAATACATCTAGGAAATCCGTTTTAATGTGTTTCCAGACCTTCATTCCTATTGCTCTTCATTCTGACTAAAGATGGGGACTATCGTCACTTGGGGCTACGGAAGAGTCACATAACTTGGAGGCTGATAGAGTATCTTACAACAGTGCTGTCCTTGCTAATTACTTGGGGATCTGGAAGGATTGAGGAAGGCTGAGCATGTCTTTTTCTAGGTAGATCCCAGATGATGATTTCAGGACTTCCTGTCCATACACCAGAACACTGATTGGGTAAAGAGGCCTGTACTGATGAGAATGGTCTGGATCACACATTCAGGGAAGTTGAAAGAGACCCTTTACCTATAAGAAATTCAGCAAGTTCAATGATTAAAGTGACACTTGGATCCAGTTTTCATTCCTGAAGCTGAGAAAGATATTTCAAACACAGAACAATTACTAAGTTGGGGCAACTTTGAAAGGAATAACAGTGGAAGCGCAAATTGGAATTTGTGTTCATTTACTCCTTATAGTATATCTCTGACTTTGGCTAAAACATAGAACAGAAATCACAAGGAATTCAGAATTGGCAGGAAGTGACTAAAGTTACTGAGGGAATAGAGAAGTGCTCCATGCCGTGATGGTAGTAATTTCTTTCTAAAGAAAAAAGAAACAAAACACAAATCAAAAGTACATTGTGATAAGCAAATATTACTGGGATATAGTTTCACAATAAATTGTATCAAAATTTTATTTTATATCATAGTACTTTCTGAAAGTTTATATGTTTATCTTCATTTGAGAGGTTGAACTTTTATTTGTAGACAATGTGTGTTTCCTTGTAGCTTTACGAGGAGAGGACACGTATAATCTAATTTACCATCACAAAGTGTTTGAGGTAGAAGTAGATAACTTTATCCCACTAAAAAAATATTTATGAAAACCAACGGCAGGTTTCAGCCAAGGAAAAATCAAATAATATGGAGGTAATGAAATTGCTTACTAAATAATACAGATTTGTGAGGATATTTTCCATTTCTCTAACACAAGGTAAAACATGACATTCTGATTGTGATCTCATTATAATGGCATAATTTTGAGGAAGTAAAAACTTGCCCAAGGCATTAATCATGAAGACAATAATTTAGGGAGGATCTGTGTGTGTGTGTATGTATGTGTGTGTGTGGTTTTATTGTACTTTTCCTTCTATCATTTTTTCTTACATTTTCATATTTATCAAAGAGATTCTAAACCTCTTTCTTTTTGAATATTCTTTACCCACATGATTTTAAAAATGATTAAAATAAGATTTCTGATATTATTATAGTCTAATGACATAGGATCCTTTTTATTCAAGAAACCATTGCTTTATTTGACAACTGCTACTCTTTCTCATTCCTCGAGTTCGACCAACTGGTGGCTGATAGGGCCATTGGTTTCATCGTTCCCAGGGAATCGTAGACTTTGTCATAGACATACAGCATTATGCTTTAGCTTTCTCCACCTGAGATATCATTTCTGGTATGATAAAGTTGGTAAGTTCTGTCCTCTTTTGAGTAATGCAAGATTCCCAAATCATACTATAGATAGTGATTTGCTTAATTTTTGTGGGTTTGTGTTTTTACAGTTTTATATTTGTTTTTGTTTATTGCCTACTAACTCCTTTATTTCATTCTCCAAGTTTTTCCAGCTCACAAAAATATGTTCCAATAATTTATAAATAATGGATAATTTCACCATTATTGAAGAAAGAACTCTTTCTTCTGACTACCACAATTGCTGGCACATGGCCAGTGATACCACTGGGGAATTGAGTCCATATTTCCTTTGTTCTTCAGGACTTTATACTTCTGGAGCCAACCACTAGATGTCTCTGCAATTACATGCTGGACCAAATCAGAGACCATGGCCTACTACAGAAGCCAAGGTGGAACTTAAAGACTTATTCCTGAATTTTAAACACCTATCCTCAATAAAGGGAATTCTCTTAATCATATGGTAGTGTCACTAAATAATGAACTATTTCATGTTCTGCAAGTAATTTAACACAATCAGAACTAGATTCATCAATCCTTAAGAGGAGCTGCAGGTTGAAAATATCAACCAGGTGTGTGTGTGTGTATGTGTGTGTGTGTGTGTGTGTGTGTGTGCGCGTGCGCACGCATGTGTGCGTCGTGTATCAAATGATACACATGCATCATTTCAGACATCTTATAATAGTTGCAATGACAAAATTATCAAACATTGGAGACAAAGTCTCTAATACTTATACAAGAACATTTGGATTGCTAGTTTAGTCTTCAGAATGAAACAGATGATAGCTAAGGGTGAAATTGTCCTTAAGTTTCTAAATATTGCTTCCGTTCATATTATCTTTTTATTGGCATACTGAACAAAACGAAGTTTCTCCCTTCTCTCCCCTTCTCTCTCATCGCCTCCCTCCCCTCTACTCTCCTCTACTCTATACCCCTCCTCTCTCTTTTCCTCTCCATTACCTTATATTGAAAAGTACACAAGATTTTGAGACTGTCAATATCTCCCATTTCATTACATTGGATATTGCGAGTAACTGCAAAATTCTGTATTGCTAATTTTGATCCCTAATGTAGTAGATCTTCAATAACTGTTGTTAAATGCTGAATGAAAAGAAAGAATCACCTATTTATCCCTTAAACATGTGAAAATTCAGGTTAGCTATCCAGTAATATGAAGTAGCAATTAAACATATCATATACATATGTTTTAATCTTTAAAATTATTGTGATTTGGGGGCAGGCACTGTAGCACAGTGGTTAGGACATTGTATACATCTGACCTGGGTTCAATCACTGGCACACCATGTAGTCCCCTGAGCACCAGGAATGACCCCTGACTGACCCCTAAGCACAGAGCCAGGAGTAAGCCTTGAGCACTGCCAGATGTGGCCCCAAAACTAAAAAAGTGATTTTGTTTTTAAGTTTATTGAGTAATTCAAATTTGTTCCAACAAAACATGTTTTGACTAGTTAAAATATGTACACCAGAATTTAATTCAACTTCAAGCTGCATGTATAAATCTACCTATGGAAATGAACTCTTTTTTTTTCTCTTTTTTTCTTTTTTCTTTTTTTTGTTTTTGTTTTTTGGGTCTCACCTGGCGATGCATAGGGGTTTACTCCTGGCTCTGCGCTCAGGAATTACTCCTGGCCGTGCTCAGGGGACCATATGGGATGCTGGGAATCGAACCTGGGTCGGCCGCATGCAAGGCAAATGCCCTACCCGCTGTGCTCTCTCCAGCCCCAGGGAATATATTCTTGATGTTAATTACAAAAATGTTTCTGTATCAATGGGTAGAAAATAAGGTGATGGTAACTGGTATTACTACTTGTTCTCAGAAACTATTGGTAAACTATTTTCAGGACTGAATACTTTATGTAAATATGTGAGTATATTCACAGAATTTAAAAACAGTATTGTTTTCAATTGGAGTAACACATATTTGTTATAATCAAACTCTTTCTGACTATATGAGAGCAAGTTCTTTTATTCAAAAGAAGATAAAACCAAAACTGAACCCTGTTCTCATCCAATATAAATGATTGGAGATTCTCCCTGGGGACAGGAGCATAAAAATCTCCTTTTATCCAGTCTTTCTAATGGTCATTCCCTGTGCATTTGGTCAGTAGCTCGGTATGTCACCATGATCTCCTTTGAATTCCTGAAATATAGCCATTTCTGGAGGGCAAGGACAATAGTTGTCTAAGAGCTGGCACACAGCAGTCTGAATTCATTCTTTATCTGAAAGTAACCAAAATTTCCTTTAAAAGTTCATTATTTTACTAACATTACTTCCTACTCTAGAGAAAAAAATAGAAAAGAAGAAATGTGGTATTTTTTAACTCCAAAAGACATAAAATTACAATAAGGCCTAACAATTGCCAATTACTTACTATGAGCCATACATTATTAGCTAAAGCATTTTTTGAAAATCAGCTAGATTTATTGAGTGCCTTTAATACACTATCTGCAATTGTTTGAGATTTGCAATAATTTTATCATTTATTTTCAAGAGCAAGTATATTGTAGCACTGTAGCACTGTCCTCCCAGTAAAGTCTCCATTGTGAGCGTTGTTACTGTTTTGGCATATTGAATACATCTCGGGTAGCTTGCCAGGCTTTGCCTTCTCAGTAGCTTGCCAGGCTCTCCCAGAGGGGCGGAGGAATCACAACTGGGTCGGTCAGGCCGAGTGTGTGCAAGGCAAATGCCCTACCTGCTGTGCTATCACTCCAACCCAGTTCTAGGTATATATCAAAAAATTAGATAACTTATACTTCCAGTAATGTCTTAGCAAGTATGAAACAATAAAGGAATTAATGAAACCCTAACAGTGAAATTGCACAGTAGGTTTAAGAGTTAGTGGTATAAAACATTTTCTGAGTCTGTATATGTGTAACTTTTTTCCTTTGACTTTTGGGCCACACCCAATACTCAGGAGTTACTCTTGACTTTGTGCCTGGGAGTGGTTGGAGGACCATATGTGGTGTTTGGGATTTGAACCAGGATCTGTGGGATGTAAATCAAGCACCTTTTCCTTTCCCCAACTCTCTAGCCCCGTGAGATTTTGGTTTCAGCTTTTGGTTTGGGGAGCTGCTGAAGGAGTGCTCAGGAGTTGATTCTGGAAATACTCAGGGGACAACGTGGTACCTTAAGAAATTTGTAAATCTAGAGATTTGAACCCAGTTAGCAAATGTTTTAGAAACTGTACCATGTGCCCTTCACAAAAGCTACTTCCCTTATGTAAAAGTGCTTGTGTATGTTTGCAGCATGGTGAGTATAACTGGTGTGATTGATCCTCTAACTGCTTATAACACAGATATACCATTATCTGCCTAAATTAACCAAGTTATCATTGACATTCTGTTAAGAACTCTCTTCTCCCATCTCATCTCATCAGAGATTATTCCTGTGGAAAGATCAGCTGGATTTCAGGTATTAGGTAGCTAGGAAGAAAGAGTACTATAATCGACAACTAAAATCATGCTATTTTTACATTTTTTTAAATTCTGCACAGTGTTTTTTATAGATGGCCCACACATACTGCTGCAGCCATGTTCTAACTATGTGAGAGGAAAGTGTTATCCCAAACTCTGACATGGTAACAGATCTCATGGTTAACATGCACTAACTAGATCATCAGTTCCATGGAACACAGGGGTCTAGATTTGAGGACACTGTAAAGATGCCAGTCTTATTTAACAGACCTGCTTCAGCCCCAATTCCCCATTTAATAGTTAAAATTTTCCCACTGACATATCACTTTGCTTCTCATATTTTTGGACTTGAGCAAAAAACTGTATCAAAGTAGCCATGGACAAATTAAAAAAAGTGCAAGTCAGACTTTGGTGTCATTCCTCCAAGATTATGGTACACTTTATAGATGGTTCTTCTCTCAGAGACCTTTATACCAACGATAGAAGTTGCCTTTGCTGTCACATACATCTCAACTTTGTGACCTTTTAGGAACTATTAAATTATGTCTGCCTTTTCAACTAGACTACAAGCTATTGCTCTCTGTGTCTAGATCAATATATAAAGTAAGCAACCACATATTTATGAAAAGAAAGTAGAAAGGATGACAAAAAGGGAAAGGGAAGAGAACATATATATGTGTGTGTATAGATATACATATATATGAAAAGAATATATATGTATATATATATATATATGAAAAGAACAAACTTAGGAAGGGTGATCACTCCTAACATTTGTTCATGTGTGAGGCATCATTAATTATTTTTGTAACTTTTACAGAAAGGCAATTTAAGAT
>JAOXYA010000045.1:40964455-40976323 GCA_028565675.1 Sorex palustris | reverse complement strand
TTAGTCTCCTATTTTGTTACTTTATGTTCCCCAGATGAATGCAATCTTTCTATGTTTATCCCTTTCTTTCTGAGTCATTTCGCTTAACATGATACTTTCCAAAATTCTTCTACATGATTTTTGATCACAGCTTACTTCTCTAGACTATGGACTTTAATGGAGATAAGAAATTTATGAATATAAGATCGTAGTATTTACAGTAGGAACATAAGCTCTATTCACTGGCAACCAACACATATCTGCTGGACAGTCTACATTTGTTATAAAATGCTTGTCTCTTATCAATCCGTCTTTAACAGTATCATTTTAAAGAATTTGCTCACAAATGTTTCAACACATACACTAATTCATAAGAACTATTCTTTGATCCTATACATAACTTCAACAATTGGTAGTGAATAGCTCATTTTCCAGTAACCTATCTTCTCATACAGAGATGAATTAAGATTGGTGTGATTCAGTTTATGGGTTTAAATAACTAAAAGCTCAAGTTGACGACTTTTTAAAAATTTTTAAAAAGCAGTTGGATTCTTTTCTTGGACAGAAATTTTAGTAGTGCTAAATATCAAACAGTGAAAGCATAGTGGTTTGCTATAGTCTCCCCCTTTCATTATATCAGAGGCTTCCTGAAATGGTAGAAGATAGGGGTCATTATGGATGAAAGAATAATTTAGGTACTTTGTACTGGAAAATACTTTCTGAACATGCAGTTTCACTTTAACATTTATCTAATAGTGGATATTTTTCAGAGCACAGTTTGTTTTAAAATCACATTGAACTATTATTCTTGAATCATAATTTATATCAATTGTCTCATGAGAGTTCTTATTTTAGAAATTGGAACATCATAGTTATTATTCCTAAAAACTTTCCTCTCTGACCCTCACTGTCCAATCGGTAAAACTATGCCTTCCTTGCTATAAATTCTCTATTGTCCCACTGATACCTGGTGCAATGACATATCATCTGGACATTTTTTCATCTACTTAATTCCTTAGCAATATCATCAGGGTAGAGTATAGAGCAAATTTTAACTCAAGTAAGGTGAGATTACATTGCAAGGTAAGGAAAAGTGTTCTTGATTTAGGAAGAGAGGAGACTTTACAATGGGTAAAATCTTCAGTCTGTGAAGTTTGCAGGCATCTCAAAGTCAGACAAAAAGAGATTTTTCTTTTTTAGGA
Organism: Sorex palustris; assembly: GCA_028565675.1. NCBI lineage: Eukaryota > Metazoa > Chordata > Mammalia > Eulipotyphla > Soricidae > Sorex > Sorex palustris. Next base: position 40,975,142 of record JAOXYA010000045.1, on the reverse strand, counting down.
AGGAGCAAACAACCCCATAAAGAGCTAGGTATAGGTGCCGGAAAGATAGCTCCGCATAGTTAGAAACACTGTTTTGTATGCAGGAGGTCAGGGTTGATTCCCAGAATCACATGGCTCCCTGAGCACTGATGGGAGTCATAACTAAGCCCAGAGCTGGGATCAGTCCCTGAACACTGCTGGATGTGACCCCCTCACTACCCACAAATAACTAGGAGTGGGGAAATATGATGAATGAGATGAACAAGTGGAGCTGGCCCGATCAGACACTGATTTAGAAAATGACCCTGAAACAGAAATGAGTCTCACAATGGAAACTTACTGGTGCCCTCTCTTGAGAAAATTATTCTTACTAAATGAGACATTACAATGATAAATGAAACAAATAATAATAAAATTTTAGTTCATTACTGTAGAAAACAGTAATAGTAAATCCAACTCTCCCCACACCCCAAGAAACACCTTGCTACAATGAGATACTGTTGCCCATATGACTTATACAATATTCATGGATGCTCTTCCATGTTTACCTAAGACAAAGCTAGACACAGTCTCCACAAATTCCCCTGTTTTTTTTCTTTTTTGGGTCACACCTGGCAATGCACAGGGTTTACTCCTGGCTCTACACTCAGAAATTACTCCTGGAGGTGCTCGCGGGACCAAATGGGATGCTGGGAAACAAACCCAGGTTGGCCTTGTGCAAGGCAAATGCCCTACCTGCTGTGCTATCTCTAGCTCCTAGTTCCCCTGTTATGAATTCTAAATAATTATCTAAACTCTTTTATCTATAGCAATCGATTGGAACAAAATGCTTATCAATCAGACTGTGGTTAACATTTTTCTTCTTAGAGCTGCAGTGATAGCATAGCAAGTAGGGTGTTTGCCTTACAGGTGACCAACCCAGGTTTAATACTTGGCACTTTATATGGTTGCTAAGCTCCACTAGGAATGATTCCTGACACCTCCAGTTAGCACCTCCCCAAACAAAACAAACATAGATGGTATAGAGGATAAGACATTTGAGTGTGGCCCATCTTGGTTCAATCCCCAGGATTGCATATGGTCCACTGAGTATCGCAAACGATGATCCCTGATTATAGTAGCACTGTAGCACTGTTCTCCTGCTGTTCATCAATTTGCTCAAGCAGGCACCAGTAATGTCTTCGTTGTGAGACTTGTTGTTACTGTTTCTGGCATATCAAATACATCATGGGTAGCTTGCCAGGCTTTGCTGTGCAGGAGGGATACTCTCAGTAGCTTGCCAGCTCTTCGCGAAGGGCAGAGGAATCGAAGACAGGTCAGCTGCATGCAAGGCAAATGCCCCACCCACTGTGCTATTGATCTAGCCCTGATTATGGTACCCATTTATCATCCATAAATACCACCAAGTATGGGCCCATCATAAAAAAGAGATTGAAAAAAAGTACCACTTCTGTCCACCAATGTACCAAAGATTCCTCCCACTCACTTACCTATTCCTCAGGTAAACTTAGTGATATAGACCAATTCTATTCTATAGCCATAGACCATTTATTACTCCTTAAGAAAGCCTTGTTTTATTTCTGTAACTTTTCTTCTGCTTTTCCTTTTTATTTATATACTTATTTAATTTTTTTGTCTTGTACCAAACCCAGCAGTGCTCAGGATTTATTCCAGACCCTGAAGGCTTTGGAGACCACATGGGGTGATGTGGGATTGAACCCAAGTTGGTCATATGCAAGGCTAATGATCTACCTCCTATACTATCACTCAAGCCCCTGCTTTTCTTTTTTTTTAAAAAAAAGATTTTAAATACTCCACCAGATTTAAAGAAATTTAAAAAGAGGCAATTTGCATATGTTTTTTAACCATGTCTGCTTTATGGCTAGACCAATTCAGCTGTTCTGCATTCCTTTCTTAAAACAAAAATGGATAAACAAACCAGTCTCAAATAGCTTCAGAATATAATCACAGGGAGTAGGATAAGATTTCATCTACCCCGATTTATAGGATGAAGAAAATATTTTCTCAATTTAGAAGCTCTAGTGCTCTCTCTTAAAAAAATGTTCTTTGTTTTGTTTTAAAAGGAAGTGTAATTACAAAGAAAAGCTTGAGTCCTCCCTTGGGTAATAGTATTTTTATAATGATAATGCCTTTCCTTGTAGTAACTCTTTGTAAAGAATGTCTGTGTTTGAAGCCCCTTGGAACTCACTGAAATGCAAATATCCCCAGTGGGTTTTCAGAATATCCACTTAGGGAGGAAGATTGATACAATGATGAGCACTGACATCTGGTACAATTGGATATTTACAGTTTAGACTTCACAGAGGTCTTTTGAAAATGACTTTTGCAGATTAGCTAATAGATACTTTGTTTACAGGCATAGGTTGAAATGTAGTTATATTTTTAATGTCTCATTGACCTACCTTCATTTTCAATATTTCTGTCAGATGACTTATAGTTCTTTGGTGAGCCCACCCTTCTACCTATCATTCTTCCACTGGGAGGTGGCACTGTAGCACTGTCCTACAGTTGTTCATCAATTTGCTCCAGCAGGCACCAGTTACGTCTCCATTGTGAGACTTGTTACTGTTTTTGGCATATTGAATACACCTCAGGGGAGCTTGCCAGGCTCTGCCTGCGATGCGGGTGGGATACTCTCAGTAGCTTGCCAGGCTCTCTGAGAGGGACGGAGGGATCAAACCCAGGTTGGCCTCATGCAAGGCAAAGGCCCTCCATAAAGCAGTTTGCTCCCTGCTGCTGCCTTACCCTGGGGGCAGGTGAGCTGCCTCTGGTTCTCACCTCTCAAAGCTGCTTTCCTGCCACCCACCCCATCAGTGCCCATCGGACCCAAATGCGGAAGTTCCTGTAACCACCTTCTTCCAAACTTCAACTGAAATGTGTCTGGCAATCTGAAGAGGAGTCTCTGAATAGTATAACTGCTTTACAGGTACAGTTTCCTTAATATAGGTTCTAGTCTATGCTAGATATCTGACTACTTCAAAGACCTGGATTCATTCCGTTGGTTTCTTTACAGCCACATAAGAGCTTTGTACATTTTAAAGTATGTGTGGGGATGAACCCATAACATTAAAAGAGAATATAATGAATGAAAGGATGGGGGTCTTTTTAGAATTCAAGTTCCAGAACTTCGCTTAAGTTATCTATGTCCACACAAGGCCCACAGGAGTGAAGAGAAAGGATTACTGGTACCCACATTAACACTTCTCATGTTCTACCTGATTCCCTGACTCCTCAAACCCAGAGAGAACTCCACCCGTTTTTTCTAAAAGCAATTTGCTGTTATTTCTGCATTAGACTGCTGCATTTCTTTCTTTTTCTTTCTTTCTTTCTTTCTTTCTTTCTTTCTTTCTTTCTTTCTTTCTTTCTTTCTTTCTTTCTCTCCCCTCTCCTTTTGGGGTTTACAATACAGATACTGAAAGATTATTATGTTTGTTCCTTTACCAATTTTCAGTTCTTAGTCATAGTGATCGTTTCCAACTATCTTTGTTATAGCGATCCCTTCTCTATCCCAACTGCCTTCTTTCCCAGCACTCGAGGCAGGCTTCCAGCCATACACCAATCCTCCTGGACCTTGTACCTAACTTTCCTTGGATATTACTCCCCAAAGAATTACACAGATTAAATGAGTCCCTCTAAGGATACCCATGACATTTTTCAAAGAAATCTACCAAACACTCATGAAATTCATATGGAACAATAAAACCCCATTAATAGCTAAAACAATATCTGGGGGGAAATGGGAGGCATCTTCCCCAACTTTAAACTGTACTACAAAGCCGTGGTAATTAAATTGGAATAAAGACAGACCTGCAGATCAGTGAAACAGAGTTGAATATCCTCACACTAACCCTCAAATATATGATCATCTAATCATTGATGAAAGAGCAAGAAATATGAATTGAAGCAAGGAAAACCTCTTCAACAAGTGATGCTGAGAAAACTAGGCAGATACATAGAAACAAAAACCCTCAAACCTATTTCTAAAACCAGGTACAAAAATCAGATCAAAATGGATTAAATACCTCAATATCAGATCTAAATCCATAACACAGCCCACAGACTGGAAAATTATTTTTACTCAATATCCACCTGATAAGAGGTTCAAAGTATATAAGGCACTGGTAGAAGTTTACAAGAAAAAAACCTCCAACACCATCAAAACTGAGGAGAAGAAATGAACAGAAACTTCCTCAAAGAAGAAATACAAATGAGCAAGACACATGAAAAAATGCTCTACATCACTAATAATCAGGGCGATGTAAGTCAAAACAATAAGATATTATCTCACATCACAGAGAGTAGTACGCATCAAAATAAACATTTTAAAACAGAGGTGGTATTGTTAATTTAAAAATCCTAAATTACATGGAAATAAACACTCTTTATAAAAGCCAAATAATGCATATTACTTTGAATGATCAAACATCTAGACCATGACTCAATCAAGGGTGCCTTCTACTAGTGCTATGTTAAAACAACAATATTTTACATTTTGAAAGTAGACAGACCTCTAAGATAACCTCTAGAGATCCCTGTCTTCTGAAACTCTCAGTCTTGTGCATTCCCCCCCACCCCTTGAGTGGAGACTGAATCCAGAGACTTTCTTTGGATGAAAAAATGTGGCGAAGTTGTCTCTTCTAAGATTTAGTTACAGGGCTAGAGCAATAGGACAGCGAGTAGGGCGCCTGCCTTGCACGCGGCTAACCCTGGTTCGATTCCCAGTATCCCATATGGTCTCCTGAGCACCGCCCGGCGTAATTCCTGAGTGCAGAACCAGGAGTAACCTCTGTACATCGCCGGGCGTGACCCAAAAAGAAAAAAAATATTTGGTTGCAAAGGATGATACTTCCTTCTTGCTAGTATACTCTTTCTCCCTAGTTCTTTTAGCTTGCTCCCTTGGATGAAGTAGACTCCACAGAAAGCTGCCTGCTCCATAGTCCAACAAAAAGTGAGCATCCAACAATCAGCACAGAGATAACTGACCAACCAATTTGTGAGTGAGCTAAGAAAGGATGTTTCCCATGGGAACCTTCTTTCATTTCCTTGGTTGTAAATATATGGATCCCTGAAGTCAGGATTCACCTAACCTGTGTCTGAATTCCTGATCTAGAGTAATTGAGAGGAAAAATAAATGCTCCCATTCCTTGCAAGAAAATAAAGGGCCTACATTTTTGCCTATGGAAGTGAGAAACATTAACAAAACGAGCAAAAGTGTGTTTCAGAGAAAGGAAAACTATAATGAACAATTGGAAGGATAAATGTATTGGAGTCTAATAGATATCTAATGAGTTTGGCTTAAAAATAGATCTGGGCTTCAGCAGCTTGCAGCAGAAAAGTGAATGGACTATGCGTTAATCCATGCCCTCATGCCTGCCCAGAGGGGAAAGGGTGTTGCTCCCTTCCGCCTTTTTCCCTCTGGAAAGAAAGATGGCAGCCACTTCGGAGCTTTGTGGAAAGCCAGGTATGAGCCAGTCTTGATGGGGTGACTGAAACCTCATGGGAAGGGGGGGCCTTCCCGGCTCGTCCTTCACACCCTACTGAGGTCACGAGTTGCCCCCCCACCAGAAGCTCTCTGGCACAGCCATGGCTCCAGAGCACAGAAACCAATCTCATAATTATCTGACTCTCAGCAGAAATACTTCCAAGCTTAATAAGTAAAATACCAGAAATCCAAAATCGCGCGGCTGCAATAGCGGCCGCTCAACATCATTTGATTCTTGTGACCAGCTGTAGAAAATAAATTATTTCAAATGCCTTTTCAGCATGTCTGATTTGGGGATGTAAACTCTAAATAATAATGGTGCATCTTTTGTCGAAACAATGAATCTAATCAAAGTAGATAGAGTGTTAACTGGAATTCATCTGCCTCACAGGCACTGGGAGGGTTGGGAGGGGGGAGTTTATTGGGGTTCTCCATGGTGAAAAATAAGTATTGGTAAAGGGAAATGTGTTTGATATTTGCGTGACCGAGACTTAAACCTGAGAGCTTTGTAACTTTTCCCACAGTGATTCAATAAATAAATAAATTAAAAAAAAAAGATGTTGCCATACTGAGGCCCCTGATTCGAATGGAACCTGACCATCATGTCTTGGTCCTCTTGAGACCAGCTCCAAGAAATTAGGAACAGCAAACTCCAGCAAAGGCCTGTGTCCTTATCTTACTGGCTCTCTCCACCCAACAGCCTAAAGCTCTGGCTTGCAGCCCATCCTTTCTTCCCTGGTCTCTTTTTCTACTCTGTCACAAACCCTTTAGTGGCCATGCAGACAAGAAGATTATTGGCTGGGGGTGGGGTGGGGCTTCAGTCCACCATTGTCCAACCTATCAACATGGTGCCCATAAATCTCTTTCTCAAGAAGGATGTTGCGGAGGGAGGGCAGGAGGGGAGACAAGAGAATTTCTATTTTGTAGATGCACCCACCAATTCTTAAACTATTTCCTTTTGTTTCTAATGTGCTCCTGGATCATGAAAATGCAACTTTTGGGGGTGAAGCGATAGCACAGTGGGGAGGGCATTTCCCTTGCACGCAGTTGACCCAGGTTTGATTCCCAGCATCCCATATGGTCCCCTGAGCGCCGCCAGGAGTGATTCCTGAGTGCAGAGCTGGGAGTAGCCCCTGTGCATTGCTGGGTGTGACCCAAAAAGCAAAAAAATAAAAAAAATTTAAAAAAGCAACTGTCTATTTGCTGGATTAATTTTCTCTGAAAACTCAAGATGCTCTGCCAGTGATTCACACTGAGGAGGCATTCATTACCAGGGCAGGGTGGGAAGGGAGTCATTTCAGACCATCTCCTCTCCCAAGTTTTGATGGACTTGACTGGAAGCGGGAAAGGGGGTGGGGAGTAGAGGATTGCTTCCTCCAAATCTAGAATCACTGTGCACAGGAGATGTACCATGAATGCGAACAGCCAGATTTGGATAAAAGGTTGGAACCACTATTCTACATCGAACAATACATGTTGCTTAACCACTATAATCCGTCACAAGGAGAGAAAGGAAGGGGTTTAATGTCTAATGTGGGAGAAATTCTCAGTGGGCTGTTATGGGGGAAGAATACTATGTATTAGAGCACTTAGAAACAGCCCTAATTTGTAACTGCCCGGCCTTGCCTCCTCCTGCCTCACTTGGGTCTGTAATTAACGGGTATATAGGGAGATCCTTAATGTGTTAGTGTGAGAACTCTCATCTCCTGTTCTCTCTTGGGAACATTGGCTGCTGATCTTAGGCATATGATATCTCCACTTTTTTTCTTTTTATTTATTTTTTTGCTTTTTGGGTCACACCCGGCGATGTACAGGGGTTACTCCTGGCTCTGCACTCAGGAGTTACTCCTGGCGGTGCTCAAGGGACCATATGGGATGCTGGGAATCAAACTCGGGTTGGCTTCGTGCAAGGCAAACGCCCTACCCGCTGTGCTATCTCTCCAGCCCCTCCACTTTTTTTAGATTTCTTTGCATCTTAGCATGCTTAAGAGTTCTGTTTGCTGGCATTGGCCAAGTGGACACTGTGCTCGGTTTGTTCTGAAATAATGTTCTTATTACACTCCGCTGTGCTCATGCAGTGCTCCTGCCAAGGATCTAATTCCAGCTACAGTGATTCTCAGTTTTCTTTGAGGCATGGCATAAGCTATAAAATCAGCTGTGTTATAAGAGTTCAGGATAATGTAGTATGCTTTTTTTTGCAAGGGAAAATTCAGTGACTCTAGATTTCTTTTTTTTTATCGAGTGAATATACAGATGACCTTTTAAGTTAATGAGGGAAGAAGTGATGCGGAGTGATTGTGTTCACAGACATTGTGTCAGCACACATGACAGAGAAAGAAAGCAGTCTGAGAACAGCCTATTTCTAATTTTTTTTAAAAGGTTCAGTTCATGGGTAATTGCTAATATATTGTTTCTAACAAAGCTTTGTTGAGGAAGAAAAGGAAAGAGTCAATATTTTTGGTCATTTTTCTATAGAAAACACAGAGTGCAATTTTTCCTTCAAGCATTTTTATTCAACTGATTAATAATAATTTGGGGAGATTCTTTGGAACTAATGAATTGTCAAAATATTAAATTTGACTACTTTCAAGACATACGCAACGTGAACTACACTCAAAAGAAACATTTTCAAAGAAGCCTCTTGCCTGGGGATTTGCTCCTAGAACAATCACCCTGTAATCAGCCTTCATTTGCATACAATCACCTTGTTTCAGCTTTTTGAATCAATTTGTTCCCTGCAATAGGTTAAACCCAAGAGCTGCCATTTCATTTGTTCTCTCAACTTTCCGAGCAAACTGTTTTATCACAGATAATCTAATAATGAACTTCAGTTCAGTCTCAGTCAGTTCACTGGGTTCCAAATGATCAGAGTTTGGCTTCATCTTCTTCATGGAGTACCAGAGACCGGGGCTAGGTACCTGGTGGTTTGGTTTTTAGACACTGGTTCTGCAGATGCCAGTTTGATCAGTCATGAAATAACACAAATTCCTGTACCTTTTCCTTTTAGCAAATTCTCTCTGAAACCATGCCCTTGCAGTGGTCATCATGTGGGGGGTTGAGATAGTCTAGTGTTATGTGGAGGTTGGGGGGTTTTTAAGTTGGAAATGACAGAAACCAACTCTGCTTCATTTTAGTTATTAGAGAGACTATATTAGCAGGCTGCTGAGTAATAATTCATCAAATACCTAGGAAGACTGAGATATGTTGGCGTAGGGTACACCCAATATTATAGACAACTTGGGGTCACGCTTGCTGGCCTGAAGTCTAGACAGGAGCTTGTTGTGGCCATCACCAGTGCATTGGAGCTCCTGTGACTGTGGTCTGCCCTTTGACTTGTGTGCCCGTCGGTCCCCAACCCCTTGTACTTCTCACTCCTGACAAAGTTGACAAATGAGTCCTGTTGGGTAATACTTGGCTGCAAGGGAAGCACGTGTTTTCAGTTTCTTTAGATGAAGGTGCTGGTCTCCCATTTTCCACAAAGACTCTTTTAATGGTGAGATTCCCAGTCACTGCAAAAGGTTCAGATACCGGGCAGCCAAAACAACTCACAAAAGTGGGGGCTCGTTTTAGCAACAAGTGTCGAGGATTTTCTTCTCTTTTCTAGCCCATTGATGAAAGCAGTCAGATGAGCGACCTTCCTGTCAAAGTGACTCACACGGAAACTGGAAAGGTCCTATTTGGGCCAGAAGCCCCTAAAGCAAGTCAGCTGGATGCCTGGTTGGAAATGAATCCTGGGTATGGCCTTAAAGCAGAATTCCTTGCTTTTTTGGTTTTTTTTCTTTTGAATTTATGTGCTTCTTTCCAAATCTTGATGCTAAAACGGCGTGACTTTTGCTGAGATGATTGAAGTTGTGACTTACATTTTTGTCACTTGCACATAGAACATGATGGTGAAATCATATATGTATATATTGTTCTGTAATTTAAAAAATGAATTTACCTCTTCTCGCTTACCTTTTTCCCCCCATAGTTATGAAGTTGCACCCAGGTCCGACAGCGAAGAGAGTGATTCTGATTATGAGGAGGAGGTATGTACCTGTGTCACTATGGGACTTCTGCTGTGGACATTTACAGGGAAGATACTTCTCTCTCAAGCTTCACATGTGTCTTTCTATCTCCTTGTGGTGGCCTTTGAAGAACTGAGGCTAAGGATTTTCCAAAGCTTTTCTGGTGACTTCTTGGTGGCCTCTCAGCCAGTAGGGAAACTTGGAAAATTCTAAATGTATTTGAAACCAAAAAGAGAGAAGCTGACATTCAGTGGAGGTAGCGAAAAGTCTTTGGGCAAGGACTAAACGTGAATGGCTTTTAGGAAAGGTAATTCTGTGATTTTAGCATAGAACTTTTTATTTCATTGGGGTTTCTGGGGGCAGGGAGCAGTGGAGACACACCTGGCAGGACTTAGGACTTAACGTCTGGCTCTACACTCCAGGATCACTTCTGGAGGTGCTTGGGGGGCCCTAGGGTGTGGTGGGGATCGAACCCAGGTGGGGTTTGTGCCAGCGAGCGCCTTACCTGCTATACTATCTCTCCAGCCCCCAAATGTAAGTGTCACACCGCATGGTTTTGTTTTTGTTTTGGGGCCCCACCCAGCTGTGCTTGAGGCTTCCTCCTGTCTCTGCACTCACTTTGGTAGGCTTGAGGGACCATCTGTGGCACCTGGGATCCAACCTAGGCAGGCAGCATGCAAGACAGTGTTCCTTATCTTCTGTATTATCTCTTCAGCCCCCGAAGAGATCTTAAGTTATCTAATTTAGGGTTAGATGCTTAAGCCTTTCTGAAGTCCTGTAGGTCTTAAAGTCCTCTTGAAGTGAGATGTCTGAAAACCCAGATGAAAAGGGCAACTTGGGCTTGGTTTAATGAGTTTATTGATCTCCCTGGTTTATTTTTCTGTGACTTTTATTTAAATTTGATTGGCATGCTTGTTTCCTAAAGAGAAGCATATCTCTAATCTATTGGGAAGAATACGTAATAAGTCTAGAACCTTAAAGTACTCCTGGATACTTTTTAAAAGCAAAAGGAAGTAGTGAAGGTATTTTTTATATCGGCTGTGGAAAGACTAGTGCATATGAAAAGAAGACTTTTTTTAACCCTTTTATTAGAGAGTATTATTATTATCTTATTATGGTGTAATCACTGAACCATTGTTGGGTAACTGTGTTTACCAGGGTCCAAAGAGATAGTACAACAGGTAAGACACTTGCCTTG
>JAOXYA010000045.1:40923759-40934669 GCA_028565675.1 Sorex palustris | reverse complement strand
CCTTTTCCCCTAGCATGTGTGGCTGGCCTCCAAGCCATGGAGCAAAATTCCTGGTACTAATCTCGGCCATTCTTGGGATTTAGTCTCCTACTTTGTAACAGGATTCAGTTTGATATGACCCATTGGGCTGAGGTTCTTGACTTCTTCCTAGTTGTCAGCACTCCATTGGCCTTCATTCTCCTTCTTGGATCTCTCTACCAGGGTTATCTGTTCCATTAAAATTGCTTCTTGGTAACAAGGGGTCTATAATCTAATATAACAAAGTCAGGAAAGTGACATACCCTCTACTTTTGATATAGTATGTTGATTAGAAGCAAGTTTGGTGTCTTGGCCATGCTGTGGAAAGGGGTAATAAAAGAATTTGAGCCTTTAGATGTCAAAAAAGGAGGTGAAGACAATGATACCATCTTACAGTCACACTTATCCATGATGTGTGAATCAGAATATCTTAACTAGTATATATCTGTGAACTGATATAATCAAGAAACATGCTGCAGGATGTAGAAACTTTTTGTTTAAATGGGGAACATTTTCATTTCTATTTGGGCATAAATTGGGGTCAGAAATATAGTATGGCAGGTACTATCTGATCCCTACCTAGAATGATCCTTGAGTACAGAGCCAGGAGTAACTTCCAAACACAGCTGGATCAAAAATAAAAATGCTGATTTCTAGTGGTTTCCATACTTTGACTTCATGAGTTAGCACTTGAATTAAAAGAGGAAACAAAACTATGGGCCCAATTGTTATTTCATCAAATATATATGAAAGAAAAAACCTAATACAACCATTTGGAAACAGCATAAATGATTGAAAAATCTTAAGGAACATTGTTTTTATTAAATGAATATTCATGGTATGTTTATAATATATGTGTATATACCTATTATATACAAATGTATATATTATATGCATATGTATGCATGCAGCTCAGTCTAGATATTGTTTTTCTCTTTTCACTGCAGACCAATGAACTGTTAATCACCATCCCATACCAATTTTCAGATTGGCTTTTGGGAACTACTATAGCTTAGAAATGAGATTGTTTTTCTTTAATAATTTAAGATGTATAACATGCTTAACTCCTAAAGAAATTAACTAGATTTACAACTTAAATATGGAGCAAAATGAAACTTTTATATATGAAAGTGAACAGAGACCATTAAAGTAAGCAGATGGAATAGACAATACCAGTTGCCAAAAACAAATGAGCAGAAAGTAGGGCATTCAACTTGGCTCTGAGGTCTTTGGCCATCAAATTTCTTTATGTAGATGACAAGTTTGAATAAGAGAATATGTGACTTTCACTGAAGAGCGTATTTTCTTTTTAGATTTTGAACTCTATCACAATTTAGCTCAGGGATTCTTGTGTAATGGTCTCATATCTTTCATATAATTATCCACAATTTTAAGCAATGTATTTTGAATATAGTATTTTAATATTTAAGAATTCTTCAGATTTACTATTCTTTATAACTTTTTAAGCATTGTATTACTCATAGAAAATAGGGTGACATAGTGATGGATCAAAAAAGAGTTTTATTAGCAACAAGACTTCAGATTGGAAGATAGTAGACTCATATCCTCCCAGTAATCATCTTGTCTGCACAGTCACCTGAAGAGTTCTTTCAATAAGATGATACAAAGAATGGATTTAGAGATGAGTGATCACCAGAACAATCAATTTCAGTGTGGACTGGCTCCCTCTTATCTGCTAAATTCAACAAAACAAGGGTTATGCTTTTGGAGTTCAGGAAAGACTGTTAGAAAGTTTCAAGTTTCTAATATATTTGGCCAGATTCACTAGTATAAAATAGAACCTAGAAGAGGCAAATCATACATTTTTTAGACGATAGGATTGAGTGGCTTAGGTGATTACCACTTCCTCTGTCTCTGACATCAAATTGTTAGGAATATAGACTTGATTGAGGTACATTTAATATAGATCATATTTAAAGAGACATGTTCACCTTTGTTTGCTCTTAATACATAAATGGAATGATAGAACATGCCATACTATAGGCTTAAGGTAATGAAGGAAAGGTCATTTAATAATGGAGCGATCAGTGATTTAGAATAAATGAGAACTGCAAATGGCATTTTGCAAAGAAACCCGGAAAAGCAAGAGAGATACAACTAGAAAAAGTTTTTTTGTGATACAAGCAGAAGAAAGATCAGAGCTTCACAGCACATAAAAAAATCCAGAGATGAACAAATCAAAAGAATGTATTTTAGACAGTCTCTGAATAGCATGCTTTGGGAAGGTATAACACTAGCTAGTTAATAACAAAATAAACACAAAACATACCAGGTCATAAAATTGCTTTTCCTTTCCTCACTCTTATTCTTCAAGTAGCTAAATTTCTGATATACTTTCGGATGTGTTGGAGCGATAGCACAGCAGTAGGGCATTTGCTTTGCATGCAGCCTGCGTGGTGGAGCTGAGTTCAATTCCTCGGCCCCTCTCAGAGTGCCCGGCAAGCTATCGAGAGTATCTCGCCCACACGGCAAAGCCTAGCAAGCTACCTGTGACATATTCAATATGCCAAACACAGTAACAAGTCTCACAATGGAGACGTTACTGGGCCTGCTCAAGCAAGTCTATGAACAATAGGAAGACAGTGCTACAGACAGTGCTTCTGTGCTACCTTCTGATAAACTGAATATTTCATCATAGAAATAGTTGAATAAAGCATGTGATTGTCATAGCTAGTTGGGTATTGAAAAGTGGAATTATCTTTGTTTTATTTTCCTATATAAGGAAAGCAGATTTGGTCAGTTTTATAAACATAAATAAAGGGAACAAGGAGATAAAAATGGAATTCACAAATGACAGTAACTATCATCAGCCCAGCAAGGCTATGGTGCTTACACCACCCAGTGCATTCAAGGATAAGCACAGGCCAGCCAAGCATATGAGCAACAAAGTTATGGAACTTATGGACAACTCACTGATTTCTGCTCTACCCATGCTCATACCATTGCTACCTATGGGCTGACTGTCGGCGCTCTTCAAATTTTTATGGACAATTTCACCCTGGTTATACAACTCAAGCTAAGCCTCAGGCCTCCAGACAGGGTCTGCAGGGGTATGATTCCGTGACTGTTACAGTCACAACCACCCAGGCATTGTATGCAGTTCGGTCTATGAACTATTCCTCTGCACACGCAACTAGTTATGATCAAAACAGATATTCTATGCAGGACACCTGTGGGCAGCTAAGTGGCCATGGATAATGGAATAACTATGGTCAACAAAGCATTTATGAAATACAGCTACCCACTTGTTACCCCCCCCCAAAAAAAGAACCTACAGCCAAGAACCAAGTCAGTATAGTTAACAGAGAAGTAGGTACAAGCAGCAGCATTGTTTTTGATAGAAGCAGCTCAGTATCATGGGTGTTTATGGGCAGGAGTCTAGGAATTTTTCGGACCAGGGGGCAACAGGAGCATGTGTGGGCCTGATAAGTAGCGTGGGGAAAGGAGCAATTTGAACATGAGTGCATGACCAGAGATGGAGAGGGAGAAGAACATGGTAGAATGGCGGAACTATGAGGCTGGAGAGTAATATGGTTTCAGAAAGACTGGTGGATCCATGAGTGAGAACACGCTCTTGATCTAGACCTAACCTAGAGACCCAAATTAAGACACCCAGCAGTGTTATTTACAAGCAAGGGTTACAAGGCAGTGTGACTCTAGATGATCTGCAGACTTCTTTCAGCAGTATGAGGTTGGTAAAGCGAACAAAAGGACTGGGAATTCATCATTCATATCTACTTAGACAAGGAAACAAGGAAACTTGAAAGCTTAAGAGTGATATCATAGTGTTCTATCAAGACTTGCCAGGACTGGTGGGGGGTGATTTGATAAGGAAGATAATCAGAAAAGCAAAGTTCAAGAGTTTCTTTTGCTTGAAAGCAGTCTCCCATTAATAGTATATGAAGTGGTACATTACCTATCTTTCTTTCTTTCTTTCTTTCTTTCTTTCTTTCTTTCTTTCTTTCTTTTTTTCTTTCTTTATATTTGGGTCACATCTGGTGCAGGTGGTACTCCTGGCTCATGCACTCAGGAATTACTCCTGCTTGGGGGTTTATATGGAATACTGGGAATCAAACCTGGGTTGGCCACGTGCAAGGCAACCTCTCTACTCACTGTGCTATTGCTCCAGCCCCAGTACACAAACTTTTGAACAGAAATTATGTTTCTACAGTAGTGAGGAAGCCCAGGAGATGCGGGAGGCTGAGGATTACCTGGGAGACTGAGGGTGAGACAGAAGAGATGCCCCCCTGCCCCACGCACCCACTTATCCACAAGAAGTCCTTGTAGTTCCACAGGGAATTCATCAGGAGGAAGGATGGTTAAGCACTGAGCTGGGCACTGGAAGTGTCCCCAGTCCAGAATGGGTGAACCAAAGCATTGCCTGGAGAAGAGCATCTGTAACCAGTGTAAGGTTCCAAAGCCTAAAGGTTTTCAGCTGCCACCTTTTCTGTTCCTGAGAGATGACCATGGCAAAGTAGCCCTGGTGGATGCAAGGAGGAAGGCATTGCCTCATGAACCACAGTAATCCAAGTAGAACTCATTGTAGTCCCATATTTAGAAGTAATTATGGCAGAGATAAAAGTGGATACCATTACCACTTGGGCATAGAATAAAGTGCGTTTGGTGGAGGCAGAAGACATGGATTTTGGGACTTTGGACTGAAGGGAGGAAGAAAAGGCAGATAAGGAGGAACTGGAATTGTTGGATGGAATTAGAACACTGCCAGGCATGCAGAGACCTGTCCTGAAGAGACACATTAGCTACCAGGTTAATTTTTAAACCAGAAAACATTTTAAATTCTATATTTATTATGTTGGTAACTACTTGTTGATTATTTATTGTATGTACTTTAAACCAATTATTTAGAAAGATAAAAATAAGTTCAGTGGTTTAAAAATGCATAGAGGACTTGTTATTATATTTTCACTTATTTGCAGTTCAAATATAGAAAAATTAATAAAAAATTCAGAGAAGATGATATGGATTAGTAAAACCATCAACATTTGCATGTTCATTATCTCAGGTGTTACTAATGTAACATTACAATAGAGTTGGGACCCAAAGTTATAGATTTTTTTCAGGAGTTCATGAAATCATGGTCTCAAACTTCAGGATAAAAATATTATGCACAAAAATAAAAACCTTATTTTGCAAGAATCCTAGCAAGTTCAAGTCATTAAATTTGAGAAAGTGTAAAATTTATAAAACTTTTACAAAGTCTCAGAGTGTTTGTCTCATGTGGGTAGCTAAGGGACTATTCTCTCAGAGACATCGTCTTAGAGTAAATTAAACTAGTTTGTAAGTTATTCTATGGATCCACATCTCTTGGTGTCCAGGGTATTTCAAAATCCATTTTAAGAGTCAATATAAGGAGTAGAGCATGCAAGACGTTTGCTCCAATTTTCTTCCAAGCACCACCTCTAGCTCCCTGTCCACTGCCAAGGGCTACTCCTGGGCATTTCAGGGTGTGGTTCTAACTCCTTCCCAAAGCATTAAAGGACAATGTTTACTATTTTCATCAACATACATGTAACTAGATCTCACTGTTGCAGTTTAAGCAGCATAATCACAGATACATGTTAAACATGAATATATTAAAGCTGAAAGAGGTTAAATAACTACTTCATGGTCACAGAAGCTACTGACTGCAAAGTATCTGTAAGTAGTACCAGATTTGTAAAAATAAGTCCATAAAATACTCTTGACCTTTAAGTTAATGTAAGTATCCTTCAAATCTCACCTAATTAGCTGATCATTTACTTAGTAGTCACTGGTAAATTCTAGTTTATTCATGAAATTGATGTCCATTAATAATCTATAGAAAAAAACTATAGAAAAAACATTGTAGATTGAGTTGCTAGAGATGCATTATGGAGGCATTTGATACTTCAGTTAGTAGGAACTATCAACTCACATGGTGCCAGGAGTAACACCCCTGAGCATCAACACCCCACCATCCCAAATGCAATTAAAAAAGGTTTTAGAATTAAGACAAAATACATACATTCTCAAACTTTTTATCATATTTCTCTGGCAATTTCATCTTTGAAATCCATCCAGATCACTAGATTCCTAGTCATCATGTCTTGGAAATTATTCAAAAACACATAAGCATTATGCAAATGTTCCTGAAGAAAATGTTTCCACATTAGTAGATGACATAGAAATTCCTTTACTTCTGCTTACAAAATTCTTCTGAAATCTTTACACTTCTTGGCTTCACTTCCACTTGGTCCATGCCAACATATTACTCACCTGAATTAACACAAAGCATTCTACCAGCTGTTCTCTGAGTCCACTTTTGTCTCTTCCAATCTATTGTCTGAGTTATTAACCGAGTTAACTCTTCGAAGCTGAAATGTGCATGGCGTGCATTAGTCTCCTTTTCTTCAGTGATCTCCATGTGGTTGGCATAAGACACTCCTTACAACATACTGCTGAGCCCTGTAGAATCGCATACCTGTAAGTTCAAGCTCACTATTATCTCCCCTTTACTCACAATGCTTCAGTCACCCTGGCATCTTTGTTTATGATCCAGCAAACCAAGTTGTTTTCTACTTTTTTTTAACCCTGCTTAGGTACTGTCCCTGCAATAGGGTACAAATCCTTTTTGATCCTTGCAGTTTCCATGGCACCTAGAGTAACGTCTAAGACACAGAAGCATTTCGAGTAATATACAGTGTGAAAGGATACAAGCCCAAGTTTAAGTTCCTATTGTAATTATATGTGCATCACAAAATGATACCTGAAGACCTTTCTTAGATGAATGAAACTGCAAACATCTTCAGGAACATATTAAACATTATAGAAGGAACACTATTATTTTTCAAAAAAATACTATTCTAAGAAAAGCAAATTAATAGATGAAAGAGAAAGCGTCACTAAACAGTCTTAATTCAATAGAGTGCACACGGAATACAACATCTCCACTAAGATTTTCAAATTGCACTTTATTTCCCTGTTCATTCACTTATTTTTATGCTAACATTTTTGGTTTGTTTGAAGTTTCCGTTTTTTTTAAAGAAAACATTTCTAAAATGATTAACTTTGTTTTCAGGAATTTTGACATGAAATTAAAAAGTTATGGCAGAGACAAAATAAATTCAAGTAAAAGTTAAGAAACTTTATGAAAGTTACTGTATGAAAGATCTATTGAGAAAATCATTTGGGAGATAAGAAAGGGGGGAAAAGAGAGATTGTAGAGAGGCAATGGAGTTAGCTTTATAATTTGACCTTGATAGACAAAGAACTAAGAAAGCAAACTTGGCTATGTCCCAAATAAAACAACATGATAAATTCTGGCAAGCTTGGCTTTTTTGAAAGTGAGCTTATGAAACATATAAAAAATACAACAAGCTGAATAATTGGGTTTGATTTTCCACAATTTTTTATAAAATCATATGGGATTAAATTTAATTCTAAAATTTAATTCTGTGAATAATAAGGAGTTGTCATGTCACTTATGCAAGAAGACATTTGTTAAATATGCTTAATTACTATAATAGAAATATAATTTACATGTTATAAAATTTAACACATAAAGCTAAAATTTACCACTTAAATTAGTCAGTATTTTTGATGATTGAGAACATTTTCAGAGATTTATTTACTATTTTAAAAAATCTTTTTTAAAAATTAATTTTAGTTGATTATCTGTAATTTTTAATAGTTTAAATGACAGTTTTCCATGCATTCAATTTTAATTCAACACCCCTCATCAGTGTATCCAAGTTTGATGGATAAAATTTTTTATTTGCAACTGCTGCCACTATCTACTTGCAGAATATTTTCAACATCCCCCAAAGAAACGTCATACTAATTAAGCAATCAAACCTAAATATGCCCCTCCCCCCAAATTCTTATAACCACTTCTGCATCTATGAATAATTTATCTGAGGGGGCAGGGTTTGGGTCACGTGCTGCTATGCTCAGGGTTTACTCCTGGCTCTGTGCCCAGGATTGCTCCTTGCAGGCTCAGGGGGCTATGTCTGGTCCTAGGAATCCACCTCAGCACTATATAAAACAAGTTCTGAACACTGTACTATTTCTGTGGCCCTCTTATGAACAATTTGTGTAAATTGAATTAAATAATGTGGGACCATTTTGCCGTTGTGACTCACCATTACGTTTTTGTTTTATTTATAATATGACAGATGTCAAAACATCATTTCTTTTTATGACTATGCTACAAATTCTTCAGTTTGTGGTTGTTTTTCATTGTTAAGCTATAGTTGAGGTAATATGGCTGTAACAGTGTTAAGATTCATGCTTAAACCATCGCCAAAGTGCCACAGGCCTTGAAGGTCTTTATCCTACCTTTTAATGATTATAAAGAATACATTATGAACATTCACCTTCAAGTACTATAAAAACATATGCTTTTGATTATCTCGGTCCTAAATTCATAGGTTCAAGGATAGTCACATATTGCGAAATGATCTCTAAACTAAGTTCAGTTTGCATTTCAAGACTTATTTTGGCCCCTATACCAATAGGATGATGAAATTTTCTGGGGATGGCAGGGAAATTCTCTAAACTGGTCAAGAAATAGTTTCAGAAAGAAAGAAAAACAGAGTGGAGATTTTTATTGTCATGAGTGGGTAGAGCCTTTCCATTCCCAATGGCCATGACATTTTTAACAAGAATAATGTCTTTAATCTCCTTCGTCTCTTCCCTGGAGACAGAGTGCTGTGTATAATCTGTAGAGCTGGTACTATAGCACCTTCAGAGTTGTTGAGCAAGTGTTCTGTTTTCCTAGTTCCTCTAGGGCCCAAGAGTAAGAGACAGAAAGGCATAATAAATGGCTCTTGCTTTTATTAGCTGTGATGTAGATTAATTATTCTCACTGTGTCTGGTTACTATTTGTAAAATTTTTTTAAAAAATTGCAATGGGACTTCTTTTGTAGAATGGTTATGATGAACAAATGAGCCATAGCACCAAATCCTCAAACCAGAACTTAACTCTGCACACACGAGTTAGCATTAAGATCAAATTGTTGTCAGAGTAATATATAACTTATTTGATTAGCATTCTGGGATTCAAATTAACCATGAAATATTTGTGAAATGAAGATGTTAACCAAAAATGTAGCCAGTCTGGATAGTACTACGGATAATAAGGAAATAAGGACTGGTGTGTCTGTTCTTTTTCTTTTGACAGATAAACTCTTTGGTCTTTATATGTCTAAATGTTATTTAAATATTGTTATTTGTTTACCTGTTGAAGCAAGTATCCCCTATTGAGAAGGATATTGCATGTTGTTCTTATACACTTAAAATTCACCATCTGTGGGGCTTGAGTGATAGCACAGCAGGTAGGGCGTTTGTCTTGCACATGGCTGATCTGGGTTAGATTCCCAGCATCCCATATGGTCCCCTGAGCATCGCCAGGAGTAATTCCTGAGTGGAGAGCCAGGAGTAACCCCTGAGCATCACTGGGTGTAACCCAAAAAAGAAACAAAAAAAAATTCACTATCTGTAAGGTCACATTATTTCCAGGAATGGAAAGCACTCAGAGGGTGCCCACCAAAGGCTCACTCCTCACTGATTAGGCAAAACACTTTCGAGATGAAACTCAACACCCCATGAGGCTATGTTCTTTGTATTTTCTGTACTTGTCTAATATAATCTGTCCAGGAAATCCTTATATTACTCAGACTACTGAGGCATATTGTTGTATTGTAGTGCTGCCCTCCCATTATTCATTCATTTTTCTGAGCGGGCCCATTGTGAGACTTGTTACTGTTTTCGGCATATCGACTATATCATGGATAGCTTGTCAGACTTTGCTGTGCAGATGAGATACTCTTTGTAGCTTGCTGTGTTCTCTGAGTGGGGTAAAAAAATTGAACTCGGGTTGGCCAGGTCAGCCACATGCAAGGCAAATGCCCTATCCACTGTGCTATCTCTCCAGCCCATTGTTGTACTAACTAAAGCTAAATGAATTTGTCCTTGACCTTTACTAATTCATTCTATTCTATAGGCAAACATATCTTTAATAGAACTTCTCAGGCACTTCTTCCAAAAGTCAAAATGTTGAGCATGACATATTATAGGCACCAGACTCAACTATTCCATCTGTCTCCTTTGATAACATTATTTTATCCATTCAGTAGCAAATGTTGAATATTATTATTTTTTTACTAGCTTTCTTTCAAATGAAGAAAGTTATATATATATATATAACTTTCTACTTGGTTTGCCCAACATATATATGTATATATATATATATTTGCATGAATGAGAAACAGCTTGGAAAATATTAAAAACATGTTAGAATAGAATTCTTCAAATGACAGCTATTTTCTATGCTACATAGGCTGGGAATTTAATTATTCAAGATACCTCAGTTTCTTCACCAATAAAATGGGCCAATCAAGAGGAAAATTTTTAAACTTCTTCAAACTCTAAAATATTTATGTCTAATCAAGGAGAAGCATATTTGTCTTGGCATAAAATTTAATATATTAAGTGACATCACTGAACAGTCTTGGCTAGTAAATAGCAACACAGGGGAGAAATTAGTGATGAGTAATGATTTTCCAAAAACTGCTCACTGAAATAGATGACAGAAATCAGCTAACAAAAGCTCAAGAAAAATAAGTGTGAACAGACTATTTAAAAAGCTCAAGGTTACATATGCATGAGACAAAAACAGAAGGGTTTAGGGACAGGATTTTACTTACACTATATGTTGATTTGCTCGAGCGGGCCCAGTAACGGCTCCATTGGAGACTTTGTTGTTACTGTGTCTGGCATATCGAATACATCATGGGGAGCTTGCCAGGCTCTGCAGTGCGGGCGAGATACTCTCGGTAGCTTGCCAGGCTCTCCGGGAGGGGCGGAGAATCGAACTCAGGTCGGCCACGTTG
>JAOXYA010000045.1:40910021-40920597 GCA_028565675.1 Sorex palustris | reverse complement strand
GGAATCGAACTCGGGTCGGCCATGTTGGCTGCGTGCAAGGCAAACGCCCTACCACTGTGCTATCGCAGCCGGCCTTCAGTAAAACATCTTTATTTTATTTTTATTTATATTTTTAACAATACAGAGAAATTATCTTTATTTTTTTCTTGAATTTTTATAAGTGAAACACCATGAGGTACAGTTGTAGATAACAAAAGGGAGTTTAATATAATCTTTGACAGACATGCACAGCAAAGATTTACTTTTTAAATTTTATAGAATCCTATCATCTCCTCCCCACTATGAAGTAGTTCAAAACTGTCCTTCAGTGATTTCTCTTGTTGCTAAACTCCCTCTTGCACTTTTATAGAATGCAACCAGCAATATCAGTAGTCATGTTATTGAGCTAAAATTTTACTGGAATGTGTGATATTTCTAATTTAGCTTGTAAGATCCTATTTGCAGGAAGGTGGATTGCAGATCATCAAATGCAGCAATTATTTCTATTATTCTACGGTGTATGCATGTGATGTTGGGAAGTAATGCACCTGTTGTGTATTTAGAAAGTCATTTCTCTCATTATTTCAAGGTTGTCATGCATCAAGTGGGGACTATAAAGCTTATGTATTATTCTCTGTGGGTTTGGGATTCAGGCAAAGATGAACTACATTCAGTGCAACTATGTGGCACAAAGTGTCCACCCAAGTTTCAGGATTTTGTTTTTAATTGAAAAGTATTGAGCATCTGTCGGATCTTGTCTTTTATATATCACAGTGATAAAAACTAGTGGAAGATAATAATTTCGTGTCAGGTATCTGCACTTCCAAAATGTCTAATTTTATCACACTGATCAACTGAGGAATTATGACACATATCTCAGCTCTCAATTTTCTCATCTGTGACCTGGGCATAAGAAATAACTAGGTAGGGTTATAGACATAGTAAATGCATTAGGTGCTTCTCTACATGCAACTGACCCTGGTATGGTCTCTGGCCTCGCATATGGTCTCCTGAGAACTGTTGATTAATTTCTGAACACAGAGTCAAGAGTTAGACATGCGAATACTGGTGTAGCCTAAGTCCTGTCTTCAAATGACTTGGTTGGTATCCTGATAGTTTAACTGAGGTAATACATGCAAATCACTTAGTCTGACGTAGTCTTAGGACTAATATTTCAAATATTGTAATCACTTGAGGGCTGAAGTGGTAGCACAGAAGGTAGGCCATTTGCCTTGCACGTGGCTGACCTGGGTTTGATTCCTCTGTCCCTCTTGGAGAGCCCAGAAAGCTACTGAGAGTATACCGCCCACATGGCAGAGACTGGCAAGCTCCCCATGGGGTATTTGATATGCCAAAAACAGTAACAACACGTCTCACAATGGAGACATTCCTGGTGCCTGCTCAAGCAAAATAATGATTAATGGGAGGATGGTGCTACAGTGCTACAGTATTGACTTGGAAAGTCCATGGAAGGAATAAGCCTTGGTAACAACTTCTTACATAGCATATTTAAATGAGATTTAAGGTTTTTAGTGAATAAATACTCTGAGAACTTAGAGATTATATGGGAGCTAAGACTCTTGCCTTGCAGGCTGCCAAGCCTGGCTTGAACTCAGGCTTGAACTCTAAGCAAAAAGTAGGACTATGCCCTGAGCCACATCAGCTGTGATCCAACCCCCTCATCACTGAATCACTGTCATTCCGCTGTTTATCGATTTCCTCAAGCAGGCACCAGTAACGTCTCCATTTGTCCTAGATCTGAGACTTGAGCAAGTGCCACATTGGAGGCTCTGTCAGGGTCAAGGGAATGAGACTCATCATTTTTACTGGATTTTGGCATATTGAATACACCACAGGGAGCTTGCCAGACTCTGCAAAATACTCTTGGTAGCATACTGGGTTCTCCAAGAGTGAGAACTAGACAATAAGAGGTCTTCTGGGAGCATGGTTTTATAGTCTCTGGGTCGTGGCCATTGATGGAATTACACAATAGAGCCGGGGGAGTTGTTGGGTATAATGCCTGCTACTGGAAGATGGGGGATCTGGGTGGAGGAAGCCCAGTCCTGATCTGAGCAGGCTTGGAGATCTCAGCCCAGGGTTCCGCACACCTGGGTTCCTCTGCTGGTTCCTTCATACATGAGGCTCGTCCGACCATGTGGAGAGTGGTCTTAAGCATGGCTGTGGCTGGATTTCAGAGGTCTTCAGCTTCCGGGGCTTTGCTCTGGGTGGGGAGGGAAGCTCAACCCGCCACCCCCCCAATGGGCCCCCTTGAGGAAAGCCAGGCACGGGGCAGGAGATTCTGCATTTTTCTCTCCGGGAGCTTACCATACCAATAAACGAATAAATAAATACCCCTCATACCACAAATAAATAAATAGCCCCGCTCACAGCCGCATCTGTGAGGACCAGAGAGAAAAATCAGGCCAGAGACTAACACAACCAGCAAAGATACGTCTGACCTGGGTTCAGTCCCTGGTACCCCATCTGGTCTCCTAAGTCT
This sequence comes from Sorex palustris, assembly GCA_028565675.1. Lineage (NCBI taxonomy): Eukaryota > Metazoa > Chordata > Mammalia > Eulipotyphla > Soricidae > Sorex > Sorex palustris. Next base: position 40,918,118 of record JAOXYA010000045.1, on the reverse strand, counting down.
GCCAGAAGTGATTCCTGAGCACAGAGTAAAGAGTAAGTCCTAAGCACAGCTGGGAAAAGAAAAGAAAGAAAAGAAAAGAAAAGAAAAGAAAAATACAAAGGAAACAAGTAAAACAGCTCCAGCCTGTTCTTTCTAAGCATATTGATGATTGATTTTAGATCATTAAATGTAAACACCAAAAGAATTTGAAAGTCTCTTCCCAAAACCTAACTATGTTGAAATTCAAGTCAACCATAGAGAATCAGGTTGTTCAATATTCTTCCAGGGGCTTCCAGGACAAAAGAAAGAATAAATTGACCTCATCAAATACTGAAGTAAACCCCTTCCTTTATATCTTTATCATAGCTAAAAGCTCTATTCTGTATCATCTTCTAGGGCTTTACAAGATTTGCATAAAGCAAAGAAGCAAGAAAACAGGTGACAATACCTCATCGGGATGCAAAGGTGCACACTTGGCATTCCTTTATTCTGGCAATTGGCTCATGGCTCACAATTACCATCCATGCCTATAAGAACAAGATAAATGTCTTTCCATGTGGTGGAAACTGAAGGACAGCAGCTCATTTACTGCTAGTCATTTGTGACTCTGATTGAGGTTTTTCATCTATTATTCCACCCAGGATAGAAACATTTAACATAAAAAGAAGGTATCTTTGTGACTGACACAAATTAACATGTGAAATATGGGTCAGCACACAACTCTGACTATTATTCTATTGCCCATTAGCAAACTGGAGATTTCATTACCCAGCAGAGCTCTCTGAAGATCTGAGAGAAAAATGATGTGGGTGAACCACAGAGAAATATTAGAGAGAAGGTGATTGAAGAAGAGAGATTTAGGGAGGTGGAGAGAGCGAAGTTGCGGCAAGGAAATGTGCATTAGACAGTGAATTATGTTTCAATTTTAATCTTTCCACCTACTCTCCTTATGGTCTCTCCATGTGGCTCATTTGCTCTGACTTTTAAGTTAAGTAACTTAAAGTCGTAAATTGCAGAGAATTTTGTTTTGTGAAGGGATATAATCTTACATACCTAGAATGAGACTCAAAGATCAGCTTTTGATAAGCGTTGGTAATGTTGGGTAACAGCCTTTTAAAATTTATTGACATTCTATAGTTAATAATATTAGTAATAGTCATTCCAAATCACACCCATAACCATTGTACCCATTTCCCTCCACCAAGGACCCCAGTCCTGCCCCCCCTTGTGCCCCTCCCCCAAATCAATTTTTTGTGGACCAGTTTTCCAGTTATGTTGCTTTTGGAGCTTTGAAGGAAATCATCTTTCCTCTGGGTTCTACACCAGCTTCCTTTGTACATCCAGAGTCTTTGCCTTTCTTTACAAGCATTGTAACTGCAATTCATGAAGTACCTGGGTATTTCAGAAAACCAATGCATTTACCATCCTTTGACAAAGATATAGCATCAGAAAAGTAGCCTCTTCTTTGACAAATAGAAGACACAGAAAGGTTGAAACAGTAAATGTCAGTATTACAAACTTTTTTGTTTGTTACAAAGAGATTGCAGCTCTTTTTCTTGTCTTTTCTTCAAGGATTTGTATTTAAGAATTTACGGTCAGGAATTCTAGTCAGCTCGTTTTAATTTGGAAATGTATTTTTAAGAGCAAAGTTGTAGAAGACCAAGAAAACAGATCCTTAATCATTTCAGGAATGTACATATGTGTGAAGCTTTTCTATGCGTGACCATATTTGTGCTTAGAAAAACCTATATAAAAGTATGTACATTGTAAATGTAGATGAAATGTTAAACAAATATAGAAGTGTTTAAGTGTATTTGACTGTTGTGTTTATATGAGTGAATTTATATCTGTGTATGTCAGCATATGAATTTGGATTATAAGTACATTGTCATTGGATTATAATTCATCTATTTAGTGATTGACTTCTTTCAGTTTGTGACAATTATGTATATTATAAAGTTAATATTTTGTAGAACCTTTATTACTGTAGCTTTATCTCATTATTGTAGATACTGAGGGGAAATAATTTGATTTTTTTATTGAATCACCATGAGATACAGTTACAAACTTGCATGATTAAGTTTCAACCATTCAATGATCAAGCATGCATCCTCCACAGTGCGCACTTTTCATCACCAATGTTCCCAGTATCCCTCCCGCCATCCCCATTCCATCCCACCCCCTACCTCTGTGGCAGGCACCTTCCTTCTTATTCTCTCTCTACTTTTGGGCAGTATGGCTTGCATTACAGATACTCAGAGGCCATCATGTTTGGTCCTTAGTCTATTTTCAGGATGCCATCTCCTATTCTGAGCGATCTCTTCAACCATCATTTACTTAGTGGTTTTAGTGGTTCCTTCTCCATCCCAACTGCCTAGAAAAAAACAATTTTAAAGCCTTAAAAATAAAACAGAAAAACAAGTTAATGGCATTCTGTTTCAATGTCCATATTTGATCAGTAAATCCAGATTAAAATGTTTACATAAATATGTTGGAAACAAAAGTTTTATACCCTTATTTTTATTCCTAAAAGGCTTCCTTTTATAATCATACTGAAAAGAAATCTCTAGCATCACTAAAAATAAACTTCCCAACCTGTTTTTTGTCACTTTTCTCAAACCAGACTTCATAAAGATACCTACTGCTTTTCCAACTCAGAATTTCCTGTTAATATCTAGCAACTTGGGAACAAGTTACTCCTATGTGCAGAAAACTGGAATGAGAGTTATGTCTGCATGTATAAATTGATTTCAAATACAAGAGTTCCAGTTTCTCAAAACATATTCATTGTAATATTCTAGGAAAACACATCATTTTATAGGTGTCTTCTTGAATTCTAAAACAAATTTTCTGCAATTGCAATACTTTTAGTGGGATAACAACTTCATCTTGTTATAATGTATCTCTTTGAACCCAGATGGTGTGGAGCACAGCTGCACTGAATATACAAGTGTACTGGGGTTAGGTGTAGCTCACTTTGAAAAAATAAAATCACCAAAGGGGTGTGTGGGGGGGAATTTTTAAGCAAGGATAGACTTCAGTTTCTTTGGAGACTTGGTCTGGTTTCAAGAGCCATTAACTACCAAAGAAGGATCTTGTATAGCTGATCAGAAGTAATACTTCAGATTGAGTTATGTCAGTATTAAAATCCATTTTTCATGGACCAAAGTAAAGTGGGAGCCTGAGAGACAGAGATTGCTACCTTCCTGTTTACAATGCCTTGTCACCAGGGAAGTGCCTGGGACTGGATTGGTAAAATCTGCCATGGGAAACTACCTGCCATAGATGCTAGCATTCCATTTGCCCTACCTGAATTCCACTTGATATTTGTGGGGAGCTAATCCACAACACATGAATTCTTGGAGAGCCACATTCTCAGGCGGGAGCAAGAAATTGCTCTTTGCAGGAAAAGAAATTCCAATACTACCCTCTATCTTGATTCCTACGTTTCCTGTTAGTTCTCATAGAAAGGAATTTCAGGAAGGAGGGGAACAGTGAAGCAAAATACCTTTATTCAGATGATATGTTCCAGTTTTTTATTTGCTTGTGCTCAGATATTTTACAGGGTTTTCCCAAATTTTCCCACTTGGTACTTTTTATGTAGTTATATCACTAAGGTTTGTCAAGGGGAAAAACTTGAAATTTTTGGAGGAGATCTTCTTTTATGTTATTTTTCTTTTTGGGTCACACCCGGCAATGCACAGGGGTTACTCCTGGCTCTGCGCTCAGGAATCACCCCTGGCAGTGCTCAGGGGACCATATGGGATCCTGGGAATCGAACCCGGGTTGGCCGCGTGCAAGGCAAACACCCTACCTGCTGTGCTATTGCTCCAGCCCCTTCTTTTATGCTTTTATCATAGCCCTTTGTTTCTGTTAAAGCGTCTCTTCACGTGCGATTCTTCCTTCTGGGCCTCAGCTGATGCTGGCTTCCTTTCTTACTGTATCCCAGTTGGTTTCCTGCCTTTATAACTCTACACTGGAGCCATGTAACTTCTTCAATCAACATTCCCAGAACCTTCTTGCCTGTCAGTCTTCTAACCTGCGACACTTTGATAAGTTTATTGTATGTGCATTTATGAAATAGCGTGCATATGTGATAAAATATATGCATTATTAAAAACTGTTTTTGAGGTATCTAAGAGGACTCAGGACTCTCTCTCTCTCTCTCTCTCTATATATATATATATATAGTTAATATTTATAAATTTTTATCTTTTCATTGACTAGTTCCATGATTCTTGATTTTTTCTGAAATATACATTTGGCAAGTTTATGAAATGAACCATTTAGGAAAAGACATATAAGCAATGGTGCTCAGACCTAACTCCTGTGTCAACACTCACAAGATTCCAAGGATTAAACCCAAGGAAACTTGTGTAAGGCAAGCGTTCCATGTGCTGTACTATTGCCTTAGCAAAAATTTTCTTCATTTTAAAGAGTGGCATCTGATTCCATTTATAAATAGAAAATTAAAAATAAAGTACAAAATTATTGGACTGCCCACCCCCCCAAACAAAAAAAAATAAAAACAACTATCTTAACAGTCCGTTTCTGATAGTTGGTAAAAGGTTCATCTCATTCTAATACCATACTTCATATATGTTCAGATTATTTCATTCCCAACATACATTTTCAATAATCTTGTTAATATTTAAAATCCTGCTCTACACTTCCTAAAACATTATTAAGCAAAGAGTAAGATAGTTTGATATCCCTATACATAACCTATGGGACCCAATAGAGTCACGGCATAAAAATGTCACTGAAATGTTTGCGGGGGTGGGGCAAGGGGGAATAGGAGTTGTTAATGGGGGAAAGTACAGATTCTTCTGGGCAGAAGTGATCTAAGTTCAATAAAGTTTCCTGCTTTTCTATCATTTGACCATTATGAGATGGCAGATAGCAGAATTATACTTCCTCTATAATTCTCTTCTTGCCTGGTCTGAAATATATTAACCATTGTTGATTTGGTGGTAGAACTGGTGACCAATATACACCAGTGTTGATTTGTGAAGCTCTATAAAGAAAGAGTTGACAGCAAAGGGACATCTTTTAAATAATTCCTTCCTTTAACTGTTCCTTAGTGAAATGGTCTAGCTTTCATTGCAAATACATTCTCCTTCAGCTAAAATTTTCAGAATAATATTAGTGCTTATGTGGATGATTCTGCAGATAAAACTAATTCATTCCTTATTTTAGAACTATTAAATATTTTTAATCTGTCATGATTGTCTAGCACATTTTTTAATTTTGTTATTGTTGTTATTATTATTGTTTTGTTTTGTTTTGGAGCAACACCTGGCAATCATAGGGCTTATTTCTGCTTCTGCATCCAGGCACCACTTCTGGCAGGTTTAGTGGATCATATGGGCTGCCTGAGACTGACCCCAGGTATACAGCACCCAAAACAAGCACCCTACAGCCTTACTACTCCTCTGGCTATATCTAGCACTTTTTAATGAAAGCAAGTAGTTGTCAGTGATTTATCATCGAGGTGTATGCAGCTGTATGCATGTTCAAATTTCTGTTTTATACCAGTAAATGTATATTTCTTTGGCATGTGTCTATGTGTGGATCTTTTGGTGCTAGGATTCACTCCATGCTCAGGGTTGTTCCCTGTGGTATTGAGGAGGTTCACAAAGTGCAAAATGAAACTAGGACCTCTGGCATATAAAGTATGCACTCATGTCCTGGAGTTCTCTCTCCCCTGCTCTTAAGTGCACAACTTTTGTTTTCCTCACTTAAGAAATTCGAATTTATGTAAGGTCCTTGGAGACAATCTCCACATGTCCCTCTGGCCAGAGGTTCTCTTAAATGCTCTGTGTTATCTCTTTTGTTTTGAGTCCCTCACAGTAGAACAAACCACCTCTCACCTTGTAGAGAACATGATAGTGTTAGATTTTGGAGTAGGCAATCGGAAAAGTCTATAAAATAAGGAAGATCAGGAAGGCAAAGAAAATAGAAATATCTCATCAAGGGATTTTACAACCTGATGGGAAATTAGCATTAGAAATGTAAATGAGGTTAGGGAAATTAAGAGGATTAGCTGGCTTACAGGGATTTATAGAAAAATAAAGAGAAGATCCCTGGAAACCTTTGGGATCTGCAATTCCTCAATAGAATTAAAGCTGGTGTGTGTGTGTGTGTGTGTGTGTGTGTGTGTGTGTGTGTGTGTGTGTTTGGTGTTTTCTCTTGTTCAGTTACTATTCTTATTTGAAAGCACTGGACCTGCAATTACAAATTGTTCTAGAAGCCTGACTTGCTCTTTCCACATCAATGTGCCACCTATGGCCAGAGGCTGGCACCTCAGAGTCTGACTGACACCTGATATAATTTGCCTCCTTATTAATAGTGACTGGCTTGGAATCTAGGGAGAAGGGGCGTTCAATGTCATCCCAGACTTTCAAAATTGTTTTTAGGGAGATAGAGATACTGGAATGAGTAATTGGTTTCTTTGGGTAATTCGTTAGTGGTGGCCAGATATAATTTTCAGATTTGTCCATTCTTTAGTCTGGGAAACTGTGTGAAGTTGATGAATAATTGACCTAGAGAGTGTATCGACCTAAAACATTTTGAAATACCATGAAGTAGAAAAATTGCTGTAACACTTAGGCAAACATAAATGTATACTCCCAGGGATGACATGATTTAGTATTTCCTCAAACTCAGTAGATGAGCTGAAAGATAAAATTCAAAACTCAGGGAGACTTAGATGTAGGAAAAGTGATAAAGCAAGGCCTGCAGATATGAGTCCTTGTGTTTGACCCCACCTTCCACTCCTGCATCTCTACCACAAAAACAAAACGTTAAGTCCTTCAAATTCAGGTATCAATTTACTCCTTAACCCCTCATCTCTTTATACATGTGATCTTGGGCAGTTTAACCTTTTGGAAGCCTTAGTTTCATTGACTAGCAAATCTTTTTTTCAGTGAATTAAGTACAAAGAATGACAATCACTGTCACTATCACTGTCCTCCCGTTGTTAATCGATTTGCTCAAGCAGGCCCAGTAACATTGTGACACTTGTTACTCTGTTTGGAATATCGAAAATGTCATGGGTAGCTTACCAGGTTTTGCTGTGTGGGAGAGATACTCTTGGTAGCTTGCTGGGCTCTCCAGGAGGGGTAGAGGAATCAAACTTGGGTTGGCCATGTAGGCTGTATGCAAGGCAAATGCCCTACCTGCTGTGCTATCGCTCCAGCTCTAAGAAAGCTATTAGTTGATGTGTGTGTTTGTGACAGAGATGATACCAATTCAAGAGTATGAATAAACATATATGGGCTCAGGTTAACACACATTCAAAAGTTTAAAGGGTGGGGGTACGGTGCTGCCCAGCAGGTCAACCCGTACCCTGATGCTCCCAAATTGTGCTGTGCCTCTGGCTAGACCCCAACAACTTGGAACCAAGTTTCCTGAGAAATTAAATGGCCAAAAGTTAGGTACGTGGGAGTCACACCCACAAACCACTTCTCGCTTAGCTATAAAATCATCATTGGATTTGTTTCTGAAACCCATAAATAAATAAATGTTGAAAAAGATCAAAAGCAGGCCACATAAGCACATTAATGGCCATGATTCAGAGACTCACAAATGAATCTCGGAAAAGAGCAGCATGCCACAGACATGACTTTGGACCCCAAATATTTTAAAGTTTTTGAATTCCTGGAGTGCATGGCCACTTTTGCAGCCACATGACACCTCATACTATTCATGACAAGCAATACAAAATAATTTATTTAGCATCTACCTAAGGTGAAGGCTGGGATAGTGATGGGAAGATTCCAAGTAGTACAGGAAAGGTGCAGTGGTGGTGGGATTGGTATTGAAATATTGAATGTGACTCATCTAACTAGACCCCCTGAGAATGGCTGGTCTTCACCCTTGGTCTGTAGGGGACAGGAATTGAGGTTCATCGTGTGCAACAAAAGCTGAACCATTCTGGGCACCCTCTGCTCACTCATCCAGGTACCCACCCGTCGGTAGGGCTCCTTCCCAGAGCCATGGACGTTAATGTTATTCTCCCCCTACATATCCCATAGGGACCATAAGTTACCCTCTTAGATGGAACTTTCACTAGGTTAGCTTAACCACCAGAAACACATTAGCCAATAATTCATT
>JAOXYA010000045.1:40892572-40902613 GCA_028565675.1 Sorex palustris | reverse complement strand
CTCTGTTCTCCTCTCTGAACACTGAGTTAAGGATGATCTAAGTATCCACCCTTTACTAAAATACATTTCCTCATCCTGTATTATATATAACACAGATAAGAATTACTAAAAGTTTTACAAACCCATGCTCAAGGAGGTTGCTCAAGGTTAAGAAGAGTGAAAGTAAATCAAATCTAATGCAAGAAGTGCTTTAAGTTTTTGTTTGTTCTGTGAAGGCTTCGGATACTCCTGGATCTGTATTCAGGAGTCACATCTGGAAATACTCAGGTGACCGTGTGATACTGGGGAAGAAACTGGAATTGACTACATACAAGGAGCAAGACTTATTTTCTATTCTCTCTCTGACTCAAGGGCTTGCATATTTCAATTATGATTTTACACATTTCTAAGACAAAAGAAAAAATATTAAATAAGTCATTGGTTGTGGAGGTAGTCTTCTTTTTTATTGAATCACCATGAGATACAGCTACAGAATTTTCATATTTGAGTTTCAGTTATTCAGTGATCTAACATATATCCCTCCACCAGTGAACATTCTCCACCAGCAATGTCCCCAATATACCTCCCTTTCCAACCCTTACCCTGCCTCTATGACAAACAATGTCCCCCATATTCTCTTTCTACTTGGGGGCATTATGGTTTGCAATATAGATACAGAGAGACTATCACGTTTGGTCCTTTATCTACTTTCAGCACACATTTTCCATCTCAAACGATTCCTCCAACTGTCATTGACTTATTGATCCCTTCTCTATCCTAGCTGCCTTCTCCCCCAGTTCATAAGACAGGCTTCCAACTATAGAGCAATCTTCCTGGTCCTTGTGCCTATTGTCCTCGTGTGTCCATCTCATATTATGTTATTTTATATTCTACAAATGAGTGCAGTCATTATATGTCTGTCTCTTTCTGACTCATTTCACTTAGCATGATACTCTCCATGACCATCCACTTATAAGCAAATTTCATAACTTAACCGCATAGTATTCCATTGTATAGTTGTTATGGAGGTAGTCTTCTTACACAGCTGGGCTGACAGATTACTTCCAGTGTGATGTTTAGCAGTGCTTGGGGATCAGGTAATGCTTGGGATCAAACTTGGACTTCTGTCATGCAGAACATAGGCTCCAGCCCTTTAAGCTAATTCCCTAGTCCTTAAGTAAAATCAGTTATTACTTCTTCAATCACTTTAGAAACACATGATTTTGGAAACTATGCCAATTACCATAGCCCACAATAGCGCTTCATATACACTTTAGTAGGCTGGACCGATAACACAGCAGTAAGGCGTTTGCCTTGCACGCAGCCAACCTGGCCAACTCGAGTTCAATTCCTCCGCCCCTCTCGGAGAGCCTGGCAAGCTACCGAGAGTATCTCGCCTGCACTGCAGAGCCTAGAAAGCTACCCGTGATGTATTTGATATTCCAAACATAGTAACAACAAGTCTCATGATGGAGACGTTACTGGGCCCGCTTGAGCAAATCGATGAACAAGAGGACCATGACCATGATACACTTTAGTGTTGGTTTCCTTGAAAAAGCGTTAGTCTCATTTAAGTATAATCTGTGTAAGAGTGAGAGGCATTCAGGTAGGAGCTAGAATCACTGCAGAGGGGAAGATGAGACAGTATGGCAGGGTGGTGTGCAGGGAATCCTGTTCGGGAAAACTAATGTAAGGAGACATTTACAGTCTGTAACAGTAGCCAGGGACTCAGACGGCTTTATTGATGTGTCATCAGGCTGAGGAGAGAAGGCACCACAGCAGGGTGACAAGGACATGTTCTGTGTGTTCATCGATCTGCACTCTCCCATGGAAAACTCCACTTATTTCTGAATGTCTTGAGTGGTTTTATTGATGCAGTTCCTGCCAAGCGAGCAAAGAATTGAAGTCACCACATTTATTTTTCATGTCGTGTTGGCACTGTCATTTACAAATTTAATATATACATAGATGATGCAACAAAGGAGAGATATTGAGTATCTCGTCAAATTATTTTAGTGGGTTTCTGGGGGAAATTGCAAAACCCAGAAAGTTGAAGGATTATAAAACCGACCCTTAGAATAGGGAATGTGACTTCTGTCATGAAATTTCTGCAATATTTTATTACTGAAATTTTCTATCGCATCAGGTAATGCATCTTGACTTCGGAAACCAGCCAATGGAGCAAAACTGTCATCCAAGAAGCTTATATTAAACTCTGAGAAGTTCAATGTATGTCTAGTTTTTGACTAGATATATTCACAGGGCAGAATTAGGTCATTCAATAGACCTCAAGTGATTGGCCTAAGGAGGACTTGAAAAGGTTTTGGAAACTATTTCCTATTTCTCAGTGGAAATAGCATTTATAGAGAATAAAAACAAAGCATAGCACACTATAGGCCTATAAAGTACAGACATTTTGAATAATCACTTTCAAAAATATTCATGAATAATATTTGTGTATAATTGCTTTTTAACATTAAATCTTAGTTTTTAATGAAGTAATTTTCTTTTTTTTTTGCTTTTTGGGTCACACCCAGCAATGCTCAGGGGTTACTCCTGGCTTTTCACTCAGGAATCACTCTTGGCGGTGCTCAGGGGACCATATGGGATGTTGGGAATCGAACCTATGTTGGCTGCATACAAGGCAAACGCCCTACCCGCTGTGCTATTGCTCCATCCCCCATGAAGTAATTTTCAATCCTATATTTTTTGAATTTGGTATTTCAATTCTCTTTTATGCACTGTACACAGTCATTAATGCACTTTTCCTTAAATCCATAAACTATATAATCAAGGGTCAGGCATTTAACACAATGATTAAACATATGCCTTGCATGTATAGATAGGAAGCTGGCTTAGGTTCCTGATACAACCAAAACCAAAACAACAACAAAACGCATACATGGTGCTAGGAGTCATATTCTAAAATTATTTACCATGATTTAGTAGAAAAATTTTCTTTAATCAGGGTATTTTGGGAGCTTATAACCCCTACATAAACTGGAATGGGATTGGATTGGTGGGAGTATTGAAAATCTAATGAAGGCTATTTGGAGATGAACAATTACAAATTTGTCTGTTACCATATATCTTACAATTAACATGTCTCTGCAAATCTTTAAAATTATTACTACATTATTACATACATACTAAAAGTGACAGAAGGGGCAGTAATTGTGTACATGAAACCATAAATATTAATAATAAGAGTTCCTAATTAATAATAATAAAAAATGTATTCCGATGTGATAGCCCTCCCTATTTTCATCTATTTTCACCAGAATGTTTTACACCTGTTCTTCATGTTTCATTTATTTTCATCAGAATGTTTACTCCTGTCTCAGATTCTTGATGTCTCACAGTTTACCAATATTTTTTTATTTAAAAAAAAGAAACTGTTAGCCATACTCAAACCACCTGAACTACACGCAGCTGTGGTCAAGAGGCCATTATTCATATCCCCTAAATAAATTACCCCATTATTTATTACTTTGTCAAAAATTCTGTATTGTCTGCACTTTTCAAAGAATGCTTCTAAATTACAAAAATAAACACAAAATTATACTCCTGTAACCTCAAGATGGTCCTGAAATTATCTAATGAATTACTTAGAAATTTAGGTTTTCTAAGAATTCCCATAGGATAAAAGTAATACTAATATGAACTTGTCGTTATAGGTTTGGTAAAGTTTATGGAAGACACTGCATGTACATCCATGCTTTGGCATTTGCTTCAATAGCTGTTGGAATCTTCCTTAGTTTTAAGTGAGGTCTAGTGACACAATTTTTTTAATTATCCTTTATTCTATAATTCATTTTTTAATTATCCTTTACTCTATAAAGGGCTGGAGCAATAGCACAGTGGGTAGGACGTTTGCCTTGCATAAGGCCGACCCAGGTTCAATTCCTTTGCCCCTCTTGGAGAACCCGGCAAGCTACTGAGAGTTTCCTACCTACACGGCAGAGCCTGGAAAGCTACTGAGAGTATCCTGCCCACACACCTGAGCCTAGCAAGCTCCCTATTGCATATTTGATAAGCAAAAAAACAGTAACAAGTCTCACAATGGAGATGTGACTAATGCCTGTTCAAACAAATCGATGAACAACGGGAGGACAGTGCTACAATGCTATTCTATAAAGAGGAAAGTATCAATGTATGAAATTGCCTAAAATGAGCTGATAATAAGAGAAATGAGAAAAATACAGACTCAAACTTTGAAGTTAACATTACAAAGTTTTTTGATGTATGACTATGTCTGTAAAGGATCAACAATGTCTCCTGGGTTATTTTCAGGAGCAAATATGTGCATACTGCCACTCATTTTCAGAAAGAGGAAAGATTGGAGAAGAAAGAAAATAGAGAGTTATCAAGATTTAGCAATGATACAGTTTTTTTTCTAGATGTCTTGTTAAGCAATTGACATAAGGGCCTGATTTTATTAATAGTTGTATTGAACAGGAGTATTCTAGCCTGTTTACCTACCTTTATATGAAAGCAAATTAGGTTTTCCCTTTGGACTGAAATAGCTCTGCATATAGAAACTTAGAACCTGACAATGCAACATGGGTTATAAATGTATTTTAAGATCCTTCCTGCAAGGCACAATGGGCACACCCTCCACTGAATTATTATATATACTCTGACTCTATCTATTTGATCAACTTTGATGGCAAATTAAAAGGGAAACTCAGTTCTTGGAAGCAGACTCTAAGTTACATTTCTAAAGTTCCTGAGAGATGTTAGAAGGAGAGTCCTAGATAGAAGCAATGTTCAGTGTCAGCCCTCTCTAAATTTCATTTCACCTCTGCACTTGTTGGGTGTCAGTTTTGTTTATTAAGGATTTTCTGTCTGAACCAGGTTTTTGGTTCTGTTGGTTTTGCTGAAAGAATCTGCATTAGAGAGACAGGAAAAGGATTTATGTGTTAGAATTATTGGAGAAGAATAACTATTGATTGTGAGTAATCAAGAAAAGTATAATAGAGAGAGAACATTTTAAAAAGAGTGAAAAGGAATGGTGGCATTCCAATTTAGAATGTAGGATTTAATATTTTGGTGTCTAGAGCTTACTTTTCAATTGTTTGGTGGAAAATTAAAATGTGCTCATTGCTTCAAAGGGATAAGAATTTGAGCAGCCAAAGATGATAAAACAGAACAAACAAACAAAAAACACCCACCACCAAACAAAGAAACCTCCACCTCTTTGATTTGAAGGAATCTTTGGCAGCAGGGGAAATTATGTAATGTATGATATTTGGGTTTTTATCTCTGGGTGGGAATAAAGCCCAGTTCTAAATGGTGGACTTGAAAACCATAAATTCTGAAAGGCCCTTTGTCATCCTATGCTAATTATAAATTAACATATCTCAACCAGAAGGAAGTCCCCACTTCTTTAATCACCTGTATTCTTCTATCATAGCCAGTCCTGGTGATTCTAGGTAGAGTGTTGTCAACTTTCTGCCAGGGAACTCTTTGGGTTGCCAACTGGCCAATGAAGTCACATAACACCTCACTGTTAATATAAATTAAGTAGCCTTCACATCATCTGCTTAAAACAAAAATGTAATGAATATAAAAATATAATAAAATGTTGAGAAAAGAGCACTTTCTTTGGTAATGTGTTATGCTGCATTCAAAACTTCATCAACAAAATCCTTCCCTCGACATTGATAAAAATCTTTTATTTCTGAAATGCATTAATTACACACAGGAATGGAGGAAGTCAATAGTTTTCCAGGAAAACGAAATGACACTCCACTAAACACTGAACTTTAAAATAAAAAAAAATTACTTTTCAATAGTTCCAAGAAAGAAAGAGCCAAAAGCAATAAAAATATCCCTCTATCCAGATCCTGTTATCTGCAGCAAGGGACAATAATAGCTTTTATAGACATTGAGGACCAATGTTTCCTGCTATTGGAATCACTTTGCGCTTTATTCTTTAGCTGGTGCACTGATTTCCTGCCCTATCTTCGTCAAATCGTTATGTTCATCTGGTGCTTTTACAGGGTCTTACTGCTGCTTCCTAAGTTTCTAGTGTCAGACTTTTGACTTGGAATTCACAGTTAAGTGAACCAAAATGTGGTTATTACTTTCTGCATTTTTTTTGTCTCTAGAGACATGTGTAACACTGTATTTTACTATTTGAAATTTGCAATAGAAATATAGGTTGTCAATAGCACTGTAGCACTGTCCTCTCGTTGTTCATCTATTTGCTTCAGCGGTCACCAGTATTGTATCTATTGTGAGACTTGTTTTTACTGTTTTTGGCACATTGAGTACATCATGGAGAGCTTGCCAGGCTCTGCCGTGCAGGCAGAATACTCTTGGTAGCTTGCAGGGGTCTCCAAGAGGGGTGGAGAAATGAAACATGTGCAAGGTAAACACCCTGTCCACTGTGCTATTGCTCCAGCCACAGGTTGTCAATAAGGAAAAAAAAAAACATTCTGTGAATATCTTTAGAGGATAGTAACATTCACACCTGAATATTTGTACTGTGACTTGCTTTGTCAGAAAAGAGAAAAACAATAGAAAACAGACAAAATAATGTTTAAGAAATTTAAAATTTTTATCTTTTCTATCTTTTTATGAAGAAGGGTGTATAAAACTTCTGAGGGTGGCCAGGGGGTGGCCCCAACATCTCTTTCCCTGGTTGCCCAGGTTCTGAGGGGCCTGGGCCACTCCCCCAGCTGGGCTGCCCCGGGCCATGGGGCAGATGTTGGAGGAAACAAGGACCAAGCCGGTTGATTGATCAGACGCCGTTTATTCCATTCTTCCCACGTGCCTGCCCCAGTCTCTCTGAGCCCCCCATTCTAGTCTCAAACTGCTCCTCATCCCTGTCTCCTCCTCTCTCTCCCACTCATCTCTCCAAGCTCCATCTCGCAGCCTGGGCTCTCTCTATGTGCCTGTTCCTGTATTCTTCTTCTACATTCTTTCTCTGTGTCCCTTATTATTCTCTCCCACTCCTTCAAGCCAACCCCCACTTCAGTCTGCCTCTATGGTAGGCACCTCTCTTCTCTCTCTCTCTCTTTCTCTTTCTCTCTCTCATTTTAGGCTATGGTTTGCAGTACAGATGCTGAAAGCTAATCATCTATAGGGATGATACCTGCTTTCAACATTCAGTTCTTGTCCAGAGTGACCATTTCCAACTAGTATTATCATAATTGACCCTCCTCTATCTTAACTACCTTCCATCTCCCAAACCATTGACCTTCCGTTGACCAGTCCTTCTGGCTTATTTTCCTTGTCCTTGGATTTTAGTTTCATACTTTTTTTTATATCCCACAAATGAATGCAGTCATTCTATATCTGTCCCTGTCCTCTGACGTATTTTACTCAACATGATTCTCTGCAACTATATTCATTTATAGAAAAATTTCATGACCTCATTTTTCCTAACACCTGTGTAGTATTCCATTGTGTACATGTGCCATAGTTTCTTTATCCATACATCTTTTCTCGGGTACTCAAATTGACTCCAGATTCTGGCTATTGTGAATAGTGCTGTAATGAACATAGAGGTGCAGATGGTGTTTCTGCTGTGTGTTTTTGTTCCCCAGGGTAAATTCCAAAGAGTGGAATTTCTGCATCAAATGGGAACTCAGTTTCTAGATTTTTGAGGAAATCCATATTATTTCCCAAAAATGGCTGGCCCAGTCAGCATTCCACCAGCAGTGAACGAGGGTCCCTTTATCCCCATATCTGTCCCAACACTGGTTGTTCTTGTTCATTTGTGTGTGTGCCAGTCTCTGTGACCAGATATGATATCTCATTGTTGTTTTTATTTGCATCTCCCTGATGATTAGTGATGTAGAGCATTTTTAATGTGTCTTTTGGCCATTCAAATTTCTTCTTTGAGGAAGTTGCTGTTCATTTCTTCTCCCCATTTTTTTGATGGAGTTGCATATTTTTTTCTTGTAAAGTTCTATCAATGCCTTGTATATCTTTGATATTAATCCCTTATCACATGGATATTGGGTGTATAGTTTTTCCAATTCCATTGGTATCTTTGTATCATTGTTCCTTTTGAGGTGCAGAAGCTTCTTAATTTAATGTAGTACCATTTGTTAATATTTGATTCCACTTGCTTGGTCAGTGGTGTTTCATCTTTTTGTGGAAACAACAAAAAGTTTTGGTTTCCAGTCATAATCCAGATATGCAACCCATTGAATTTTCTTTCCTTTTTTGTTGTTGTTTTTGTTTTAGACCAATCTATTGTTGCCCAGGGCTTATTCCTGGCACTGTTCTCGGGTGATGCTGGGTGGACGTTATTCAGTGCTGGAGATAGAACCTGAGTTGGCCACATGTAAGGAAAATGCTTCACTGCTGTACTATTTCTCTAGTTCTCTTTTGGATGTATTTTTTAATTGAACCACTGTGAGATACAGTTACAAAAATGTCATATTTGAGTTTCAGTCATACAATGATTAAACACCCATCTCTTCACCCATGCATGTTCTCCACCACCAATATCCCCAGAGTACCCCACCTTTCTATCCCTCCCCTTGGCTCTGAGGCAGACAATTTCTCCCATACTCTCTCTCTCCCTCTACTTTTGGACATTATGGTTTTAAATATAGATACTGTGAGGCTATCTCTTTCGGTCCTTTATCTACTTTCAGCACACATCTCCCATCCAGAACGATTCCTCCAACCATCATTGATTTAATGATCCCTTTTCTATTCCAGCTGCCTTCTCTCCCAGCTCATGAGACAGGCTTCCAACAATGGAGCAATATTCCTGGCCCTTGTGTCTACTGTCCTTGGGTGTCAGTCTCATACTATACTGTTTTATATTTCACAAATGAGTGCTGTCATTTGATGCCTGTCCCTGAATTTCTGACTCATTTCACTTAGCATGATACTTTCCATGACCTGGATGTATTTTTTAGATTTTGTAAAGCAAGCTCATGGAGACCTAGGGGATCTGGAGTCACTATTGGTGGTGCTCAGTTTAGCCTTGTGGGCCTCATGATCAGTGTTTGAGCCTAACACTGAACATACTGTTTAATATGAGCTTAGAAAAGTCTAGCTTCATTCATTTCATGTGATTTTCATCACCATTAGTTAAAGAGACTCCCCTTGGGACCAGTATGATAGTATAGTGGGTAGAGCATTTGCCTTGCATGCAGCCAATGCATCTTCAATCCCTGGCACCCCATATGGTCTGCTGAGCACTGCCAGGTATGAACCCACCCAAAAATACCATAAAGAGACTCCTTTTTCTACTGTATAATATCCAATTGTTTACCCTAAATTACATATTGATAACTGTGTGAGTTTATTTTAGGTCTTTCAGTTCTATTCCATTGATCCATTCATCTCTTTTTGTCATAGTATAATACAGTATTAATTATTTTTTCTTTGAAATGTAGTTTAAAATTAGGTAATACAATATCTTCAGTTTTTTGTTTTTCCCCCTGAGAATCGCCATAGCTTTTTGAGGCCTATTATGATTTTACTCGAGCAAATCGATGATCAACGGGAGGGCCTTTACTTACTTTACTTTACTATGATTTTATACAAACCTGAATATCTCTTGTTCTATTTTTTAAATATCACTGGAATTATTTGGGATTGCATTAAATCCATATATTACCTTTAATGTAATGAATATTTAAACTATGCTAATTTTTCTCATCCATGTCTGTGAAGAGTATTTCCATATATGTCTTGTTCAAACTCTTGACAATGTCACAGTTTTTGTTGCACAGATCTTTTATCCCTCACTTTCTATTCAGTTATAAATAAGTTTTTTAAATTTCTTCTTCTCATTCATGATATGCCTATAGAAATGCAATAGATTGGGACTGGAGACATAGTATAGCAAGTAGAGTGTTTGGCTTGCATGTGGTAAATCAGGGTCAATCCCCAGCATCCTATATGGTCCCCTGACACCCTTCTACCCTCAGGAATAATCCCTGAAAAGTCAGAAGTAAGCCCTGAACATCATAGGGAAAAAGGGAATGAAGGAAGGAAGGAAGGAAGGAAGGAAGGAAGGAAGGAAGGAAGGAACTAAGGGGCTGGAGAGACAGACAAGAGAACCCGAAGCAGGGAGCACATTTC
>JAOXYA010000045.1:40865826-40876510 GCA_028565675.1 Sorex palustris | reverse complement strand
TGGGTCAAATGGGAGCTCAATTTTAGTTTTTTGAGAATCGTCCATACTGTTTTTCAGAAGGTCTGAACCGCAAATCTATGAACAATGGGAAGACTGTGACCGTGATCTTATGCTTTGTGTATTTCAGAATTAAATTCAATTTTATTATCCTGAAAAGTATGTAACCCTGTAGTGCACATTAATTTTGATCAGAAAATATGTATGGAGAGCAAAACTTCCTTCTATATGTAGTTCTTTTTTAATTTCAGAGATTAGCAGAAATAATATGAAATGAATCAGAGCCAAAGATTCTAGAAAATCAATGCACTTTACCTTTCATTCTCTGTCTTCCAATGTCATTATTTATTAAAATAATGGTATATCTATGAACAGTTCTGCATTACTCCCATTACTTTCTCTATGCTGTAACTAAGAATTAACTTTCATGGAAGGACATTGGATACTTACAGTGTAATAAAGCTGATTGGTAGTGATTTATGTATTTACTCATCCAAAATATCACACAACCATTTAAAAGATTGTATTGTTCCATAACAACTGACATGACATGCTGCATATACTCAGTAATGATAAACAAAACACTAAGTGGCAAGATAGTGTGTTTACCAGCATCTATTTCCATGTATGTATGTATAGAATGTATGTGTGTATGTATAGAAAAACTGGGAAGGATGCATCCTAAAATATTATCATTAGTTCCGTCTGGGGGCTGGAGTGGGCACAGCGGAGAGGGCATTTGCCTTGCACATAACCGACCTGGGTTTGATTCCTCCTTCCCCCTCGGAGAGTCCAAGAGTATTCCGCTCACATGGCAGAGCCTGACAAGCTCCCTGTGACGTATTTGATATGCCAAAAACAGTAACAAGTCTCACAATGGAGACATTACTGGTGTCCACTCGAGCAAATTGATGAACAATGAGAGGACAGTGCTACAGTGGTACATTTCTTCCCTCTGAGAAATAAGCTTACTTGAGAATGAGAGAATTTAGGAATAGTAACTGGAATATTTTGTTATTTAAACACCTCCTTGCTACTTTATCTTGCATAGTTTCTATATATTTATTAGTTCTATAGTAACAACATTACTATAGTAATAACCAATAAACAATTTACATAAAATATGATAAATGAGATCCCCAATACTAATGAAACAATTCTGAACTTATTAATATTACATACTATTGAAAATGACAAGAGTTGTAAATAATTTTTATTCAAATAGGGGGTGAAATGCACTTAGTTCCACGAGGGAGGCTCACATATCTAAAATTAGAAGAAAAATGAATTTTACCTCGACTAGTAGGGAGATGAAAATAGATGAATGGCAACTAATTGGAAAAAAATAAGATTTTAGCTAGCAGTGCTTTTTAACTTGAAGGAATGACAGTGTTATATTCCTGTTGTCAGTGCCTTAAATATGATAGATATTCAACAAATGAGGTGTCAGAAAAAATAAAAATAGGCAGTGAGACATGAAGTATACTGGAACCATCACCTGGTTATAGAAACATAAAGCTGGGCAGACTGAAATGGTGATTTTCTTTCAACCTTTCACAGTCTCAATGGAGTGGCATGAATTTGCCATTGTGTTTGCTCATAGGGCACTCAGGGTACTACCCTACGGTTCTACCCAGAAGTTTAATTTCATTTGCTTTCTTTTGACTATTTTACTACACAGTTAGTGAACTAATTCAATCCTTATTTTAATAACGAAAACATGTTTTCAGAGGCATGAATATTTCTTCTGGTAGTGAGGCAACCAAGGGTACATTGAGTAGGTAAACTTAGGAATTCTAAAATCTCAGGAATTACTTAGTGTTCCTTTAGAAATATGAAGCTTTAAGTGGATTATGTTTGAAACATATTCAAATATGAGATGAATAGGCCCAGGGAGATAGTAAAAGGTCTCGGACACATTTTTTTATAGACGTGAGTTTCCCAATTTAGTCTGGTACTGTGTGATTCCTCTTACCCCTCCACCAGCACTGCTGGTGTAGAACTGAAGACCTCTGAGAACTTCCTGGTGTACTAGGAGGGAGCCCTCGGCCTCCTATTACTGCTTTGGATGCTTCCATAAAATATGTGATGTATTACGGAGAAGTCAACAGCTTAGATTGATTAGAACACATGACATATCTGGGAAGCATATGAGATAACCCAAGCTTTACCTCAGAGCCACCGAAGAGTAATGAGAAGATCCGCCATAATTCTTTATGGACTGTAAGGAGTAGTTGATATGTTGCTTTTGATCAAATGAAGTCGGAGAGATCAGACCTAATCTCCTGCTCGAAACCATTCAAAATAAATGTAGAAAATATTATATAACAAATATTCCAGACAATGAGTATTAGGGAACAAAGAATAGGGACTCTTGAAAGACATTGAAGAGACAATTGGGAATCCAAAGGTGAACTCTGCAATTGTCCCAGTTTACCACCTGCTGGAGGTCGGTATGAAGAGCGGGCACTAGAGCAAAGAACTGGTGTGCAGAGAGATAAAGGGGCTGGAGTTCCCAAGGCCACGGTGTCAGAGAGAAGAGGGTTGCACAGAAGGGGGTGTGTGGGTGGATAAAGAGAAAATAGTACATGTAGAGGTTCCTCCTACTTTTCAGCTGATCAGAGAGTATATGTGAAGTGACTCCTATAGCTAGAGGGTTCCTAAAGAATAGAAGAACAGACATTGGGAACTCATCCTCAGTTCAGACTAATTCCTATGCCCAGAAGCCAGAGCTAAAAATCACAGGTTTTTGTGAGGCAATTGTGTTTAATAAAGGACTTTACTCAGCAGGAACAAAAGAAGTCCTGTGCTAAATCCTGCTTTGTTATTTACATTGAACAAACAAAGTAAAACACACTTACCTGACGATTTCTCTCATGTGTAAAATATAAATAGCTAAACCACAGGAACTAAAGTATCACAACAAGAGTAAAAAATGGACAGATCTGTTAAGCAGTGGTTGACCACTGGAGAGATGAAGAAGTTTGAATGGAGATGGTAGGGGATGCCAATTTGATATTGGGACTCATACTAGAACTTTGGTTCACATAGCTCTAGTATATCACAAAGATGCATTTAAAAAATTTCCACAAAATTGGCAACTAATGGTAATAAATTATTAAAGCATAAATATTAACACTTTTGTAGACCATGCTATCACAATAGGGATCAATGGGAAAAAAAGCAAAATTCAAACTGCTCAAACTACTTCCAGGATATTTTATTGATTCCAGAAAAATTACTGTAATTTATCTTAATTTATTCTCATTTTCTAACTATTGTAATAATTATTGACATTTTTTCGTCACTTTAAAACTTAATAAATTTTATATAAACAAAATTTATTAAAATACCTATATCACTTAACAATATTTATATATTATTAAAAATAGTTATATATTATTAAAATGTACTCCCAGTGACTTGAGTTTCATAATTATAGTGAAAAATCAGTATCTAATTATACTTCAAAAATTAATTCAATATTAATAAATAACTTATTCTGATAATTTTATCCCCCTGGGGTTGAATATTATGCAGTAGGTAGGCCACTTGCCTTGTACTTGCCTAACCAGAGTTTATTCTCCAGTCCCACATATGGCTTCCTGAGCTCCAATAGAAGTAATCCCTGTGCACAGAACAGGAAGTCAGCCCTTAAAAAAAAAGGCTAGGTGTGGTCCCAAAACAAAACACAAAATCCTATCAAGACAAATCTTTGAAATGTATATATTAATTGTTGAACTGCAGTTTACTATCCGAATTTTTGGACTGGAGTGATAGTGTAGAAGTTAGTTTGCCATACTCAGGGCAACCAACCCAGGTTCCATCCCCAGCAACCTATATCATCCCCTGAGCCTGCCAGGAGTGCAGAACCAGAAGTAAGCCCTGAGCATGGCTGGATGTGGCCCAAATGAAACAATCAGTAATAACAAACTAATCAGGTTTTGGGAGTGGTTATTTGCAATCAAATAAATAGTCTTAATTCTTTAGTTAGTAAGTTTTTTTTTATTAAGTAGCTTGTTTCCTACGAATATTCAGTTCCCCAAACACCTTTTCCCATAAAGTGGATTGCTTATATGCCTCTGATTCCTTGCCCTTTGTGAAAATATGTTCTAGATGGCATTATTAGCTCTAACAGCAAAGATTTATCTTGACGACTTCCAAAAAATTATATACTTTGTTTCATGAAATACTCAAAGATCTGGGGGTACTATTTTTGCATGTGGGGATCCTGGTTTTATTCCCTGAACAGCCACGTCCTCTAATCACTCCTAGCACTATTCCAGGACCAGCTCCAAATGATGCTGGGTATACTCTTCCTTATTTACCCAGAACCCTGATCCCCCCCTCAAAAACAATGGTGCTCTTTTCATGCAAGTGATTCTTATCTGTTTTATGATTTTTAGCACTTAGGATTATAGTAAATCAATCATACTATACTTTAAGGGAGGGTTATGTTGAACTATTTAACTGCTTATTGCAATATTATTTTTATGGTTCAATAAATATTTTACAGTGTTAACATACATATCAATGTAAATCAGATATGAACTTAGGGAAAATGTATAGAGTCTTTTCTCCTAGGTTTGGTAGGGCATGCCCTGCTAGAAGAGAATGATGGCAGAGTGAATGCCATTAAGGAGAGCATGAGTATTGCCACAGAAAAGTAGAGATGAATAGGTAAGACAGAGAACTCTGTATTTAAAAAAAATAGTCAAAAACACCCCCATCTGTTTTACTGGCAAGCATGCATCCACTGTCAAGTGTTGTTAAATGTTACTCTGTGCCCCAAGATTAAGAGGAACAGAGACATAGTTTTGATTTATGCTCCCAAACTAGTCAACGTGTACTCTCCTGGAACATAAATTCAAGAAACAAATGACCAAGTGATTGTTTAAACTTCTCTGGTGTTGCAAAATCATTAAGGGACTTGGGGTTGGCTGCTCCATAAGTCTTTCCTGGCCTTCACTGCTAACTTCACAGAGGTGAAAAGGGAGGACAGCTTCCTCCAGAACCCATGTCATTTTGTCAGCGCTGAGCTTTGGGGAAACAGCTTAGCTAATATATCCAGAGTAGGCTTTTGTTAATAGAGCCAGCAAACTTTTAGTTATGTCATGGTGTGAGTTTCTTATGCCAGAGGCATGTTTTTTTTTCTTTCCTCTTTCCAAATGAGGCTGAAGAAAAAAATACTCCAAAACTTTATCTGTGTTTTGCTAGGCTTGAAGATTTACAAGTTTGCGTATATCTATATTGAATCTGTCATTGAATAGAAGATGCCAACAAAATTATTCCTGAAAATAAAAATTCCACAATTTATTTTTGAGAATAAAAACATCTTGGGGCCCACACAGTGGGTAGGGTGCTAGCCTTGCAGATGGTCAACCCTGGGTCGATTGCCAGCACGTGCTATGGTCTCCTGCGTCAGGAGTAATTCACAAGCCCAGAGCTAGAAGTAAAAAATGAGCAAACCCAGTTCTCTGCCTCCTGTGTCACCACTCCCCACCAAAAAAAAAAATATTCTCCTTAAACTATTTGGTCTAAATGTTTGGCTATGGTATCTATGAATGATGAATATTTCTACTTTTTGAAAGGCAAAAATTAGAAACTGAGCTCCCATTTGACCCAGCAATACCACTTCTGGGAATATATCCCGGAGATGCAAAAAATATATAGCAGAAAGGACATTTGCACCTGTCTATTTATTGCAGCACTGTTTGCAATAGCTAGAATCTGGAAAAAACCCAAGTGCCTGAGAACAGATGATTAGTTAAAAAACTTTGTACATCTATTCACTGGAATAGTATGTAGCTGTTAGAAAAGATTGTCATGAAACTTGCATATAAGTGGATCAACACGGAGAGTATCATGCTAAGTGAAATGAATCAGAAAGAAAGAGACAAACCTAGAAGGCCTGCACTCATTTGTGAAATATAAAGCAACAGAATGGGAGACTAATACACTAGGATATTAGAGATAAGGACCAGGAGGATTGCTCCACGATTTGAATACTAGCCTCACATGCTGGGGCAGTTCAGGTAGAGAAGCAGCCACGAATTAAAGGATGCTTTGGGGACCCGCTCAGGTTGGGAGATGTGTGCTGAAAGTAGACTATAGACCAAGCATGACATCTCCTTAACACCTGTATTGCAAACCACAGCATGCAAAAGGGGACGGGGAGTAAAAGGCAATACGCCTGCCACTGAGGCAGGGGGCAAGGGAGGGTGGCGATGGGATGGTGGTGGGAGATATACTGGGAACATTGGTGGTGGAGACTGGGCACTGGTGGAGGGATGGGTACTCGATTATTGTATGACTGAAACATAAGCACAAAAGTTTGTAAGTCTATAAAAGTACCTCATGGTAGTTCACTAAAAAATTATTTTAAAAAAAGAAAGAAAAAGAAACTGATTAAAATTAAAACATTTTCAATGAAAAAATAAATAAAACAAAAGGACCTGGGGATCAATGCAGATTTGAAAACTAAATTGTTATCTTCTGGAAGCCAGATGCACTCCCAACTGGGGCATAAATAACCAATGATGTCCTGATTTCATATGCCCCATTGTGTTAGAAATCTGACAGTTCTAAAAGTTTCTGACTGCAAGTTTCTTCTACGAAGAAAATGATGTCTTATAAAGCTAGTCTACATGCACACAAAATATAATAAGCTCTAAGAGAAAGCAACATCACAATAGATTCTGCCACTAATCTTCAGCATTCAAAATGAAGAAATACCTTTTTCTTTTCACGTTTGTTGGGAAAGCCAGTTTTGAGTTTCAGTCACATTTCAAAGCTTGCACCAAGTAGCACTAGTGGCAAATTGATGATTCTGTGTAATGGGGCCTGCCTATAATTATTTTTTAATCAGTAAATAACATTTGCCAGCATTTTCTGACCCAATGAAAGATCTTCCGGAGAGGAGGAAGGCTTCACAGACAAGCTCCCTAGAAGAGAGCACTTAGCAACAGCGAATCAAATGCAGCCCTTCAATGGAGTTGTTAGACACACAATGTCAGCAGCCACGTATTTGGAGGACTTGTTAAAAATCAATTCATTCTCGTGATCCAAGCTGAAAAATCGTTTCACCGCTGCTTCGTATCAATAGACAATTTTGTGCAGTACATCACACACACACACAAAAATCAGGTCTAGTCAGAGTAGAGATGCATCAGAAACCGAGCTTCCAAAACAATATGTAAAATTGAATTTTGACAAATGATAAAAGATGCACTTAAATAGAACACATAGTCAAAGTACAAGGTTGTGTCTTTTATTTATTTATTTATTTTCCTTTTTGGGTCACACCCGGCGATGCACAGGGGTTATTCCTGGCTCATGCACTCAGGAATTACTCCTGGCAGTGCTTGGGGGATCACACGGGATGCTGAGAATCAAACCCGAGTCGGCTGTGTGCAAGGCAAACACCCTACCCGCTGTGCTATCACTCCAGCCCCAAGGTTGTGTCTTTTAGCATCAAATAAACAATTAAAGAAATTTCTTCTGTGACTTCAGTATGCAAATAAAAAGGGAGGGTTTTCTGTTACTTCAAAATGGAAACATGCTACAGATTTTGATAAGGTTTATTCTTTTCAGTTCCTATCAAAGTATCCTTTATGTTAAATCTCAAAAGCATGTTTTTATATGAAACTGTGTATATTGATATGGGCATAGAAGTGTGCACACACATCAGTAAACTAAATACTGGCACAAAGAACATAATTTCTCTGACATTTTTGTTGTTGTTTTGGTTTGGTGAGATGGGTTCACAATCAGTGCTCCAGAAACCAAAGCAGGTCTTTTCCAACAATGTTTGTCCACACAGGCCAGTGCTTCATTGAAAGAGCCTGAGGATGAGGATGTGGTACTTCTTAGGCCGCTCAGTGATGAGAATTACCTGGGTCACTCTGCTTGGTATCTAGAGCTGAACCTCCACTCATACTTGGGGGCACGATGTGGTCCCAGGGATTGAACCAGGGTTAGCTACATGCAAGGTATGTGTCGAAACTCCTAGCTCTCTGTCCCCTTTCTATTACTTTTAGTGAAACAAATTTCCACATGCTGGACTTACCAAATTATGATCTCAGAATAAGTAAACATTATTTTCCACAAAGCAATAAGAAGAAATATATCAGGTCTTTAACGCTGTTATCATATCTCAAGTTTAAAGTGTAAAGTAAAGCTTCAACTAAAATTAAAATTACACCAGAGCTATTTCAATAAGAATTGAGCTATCAGTTGTAATTACAACCAAGATACATGAATCAGAAAATAGCCGATTTAAAGAGGTCATACATAGCCTGAGGTTTAATTTAAAATTAGCATGACATAAATTATTATTTTAACATGATTTATAAAATTACAACTTGACATAAAATTATTTTATAAATTTTACAAGTAAACTATTCCTTATTAAAAATTACTGATGGCAGTGCTTCAAAGTCAGTGTTTCCTATTTTGTGGTTTCACTCTCCTGAACAGTGAAAGAATTAAAAGAGAACGGAAAAGATATTTATGACACTCTGTGGCTTCTTTCTTTTTTATTACATAAAGAGAAAAATTGTTCCAGATAAGGGGAAGGTAAGAGATAGGAAAAAAATCCCAAGGTTAGTAACATAGCTCTGTTTTATTCAGTTATCTTTTCTTCCCAGGAGAACCAGTTTTCAGATAGGAACATTCAACAGTCCTCATTATTTCAAAGTCAGGGTATGAGGAGTAATGGTTTTTTTTTATGAGAATACTTCAGAAGAGTATTCTCTACAGAAAATATACATTCCCTCTAAATTAAGGTATATTTGAGCCTCCCACACGAGTCAGGAAGCATCTTTGTGTTAGAAACGCATCTTCAGGACCTGAAGATTGTTAACCTCTGGATCCCAACTTTATTCCCGTCACCACCACATGTAGTGTTCTAAGCACCACCAGCAGGATTTCTGAGCACATATCCCAGAGTAACACCTGAGCACATATCCTAGAGAAATACCTGAGCACAACTATGAGTGGTCCTAGATGTCACTTTAATTAAAATGTTATTTTATTAAAAAATAACTTTTTAAATCTCAATTAAAATATGTTTCTTATGACAGTACATAGTTTACTGATAAATCATTCCAGAAAAATGACAGCCAAGGCTGCAGATGTAGAGCTGGGGCAAGATGCTTTCCTTACACATGGATGACCTTAGTTTGAGCCTCAAAGCAACATATGGGTCCCTGAACACCATCAGTTGTTCCCAATCAAAGAACCAAGAGTAAACCCTCAGCGTGGCTGAATGTGGCCCCCAAATTAAAAAAAGAACAAAAACTAGATAATCAAAAAAACAATAAGAAACAGTGTTGATTATCTAATTTTAAGTGGATTATCAGAATTAAAACTGCGCATTTATAATTACTCTAAGAAGAATCTATGGGGTTTATTTGGGGTTGCAGAAGCAAGTTTTCATCCTGACCTCTGCCTACCAGTGCCTAGGCAATTCACCATATTTTGAGCGATGGCACAGCAGTTAGGGCATTTGCCTTCACATGGCTGACCCGGTTTGATTCCTCCATACCTCTCGGAGAGCCTTGCAAGTTACCAAGAGTATCTCACTTGCATGACAGAGCCTGGCAAGCTACCCGTAACGTATTAGATATGCCAAACACAGTAGCAACAAGTCTCCCAATGGAGACGTTACTGGTGCCCGCTTGAGCAAGACGATGAACAATGGAAGAACAGTGCTACAGTGCTACAGTCTAAATATTTAAAAGGTGATGTGAAATCTTTTTTTAGTTCTTTTTTTGTCACACCTGGTGATGTTCAGTAGTTACTTCTGGCTCTACCTTCAAGAATTACTCCTTGTAGGTTTTTAATCAACGTATCCTTTTTTAAGATCCAGAAATAATACAAATGCATTTACTTTTAAAGCAGTTATATTTTATCTCCTCAGAAACCTATTATTTTGTGGCCTAAAATAAGAAAGAATTACTCCTGGTGATGCTCATGTTAAAAGTGAATTTCTTGTGTTTTTTAGCTGTTCAAGAAATTAGACATAAAAGACTGCCCTTGATTTTTGCTCACAGGTCATATCATTGAAGGAATACAATGTGCTCATATTATGTTCTCAACATTTTAATTTCTTATCTAGAACATATCAACCATAGAGAAAATGTAGCCAAAATAGAAACACCAAAAATTTATGTTTTATTAATATATCCTTCTTTTTTATTTTACATTATTGTGAATCAAAATTTATCTTTTCAACAGTCTTAAATGTTAATCAAGAAGAAAATCAGGTGAGGAAAATGTTCTTCTATAGAAAATGGAATGAAGCATTTATTAAAATTGTCGCCATGACAGATAATGTATGTTTTAGCGTTTCTTTTAATTTGGTGATTTATTTTATGACAATGCAAGCAGACATTCCACGAAATACAGGTTTAAATAACCCAGGGTGGGGAACAAGGCAGAGAGTTCAGGGGTTATGGACCTTGTCTTACCAGGCCAACCCTGATTTGATTCTAGCTATACCAGGTGCAATCTCTGAGCAAGGCCAGGTGTGGCTCAATTGGTCACCTCTAGTTAAAAAAATATAGTTTACACACACTCAGCTTTATATTTTTTGAACATATTAACGGTAGTAAAAAGGTAAAGGCCCTCCCGTTGATCATCGATTTGCTCGAGCGGGCCCAGTAACGTCTCCATTGGAGACTTT
>JAOXYA010000045.1:40533372-40553446 GCA_028565675.1 Sorex palustris | reverse complement strand
AAATCAGATGTACCTATTTTTTTTTTAATATGAGAAATTTAGGGTTTGCAGTCTGCTGGAAAGCAAGTGGTCCCTTGGACTGGTTTTGGACTTCAGAGTTAGTTGCTATTTAAAGGTAGAATATACATCTGATTTATGCATATCAAGGATTAGAATATAGGTATATTTATTTTGAGATATCTAATGTGTATTCAGCCCCTTACTGGGATAAAATCTATTATGATTTTAAAGGCTTCTCAAATTGAGGGTTTACAACTCTGTGACAACATCCAGTTGATATATAGATGATCCACCCTTACTTTGTTCAGCTTTTCTCCACTAGCCAATTTATTGAGGAAGGAAAAAATAGAAAACATATTAGAGCTGCCTTACCCAGATTGTTTGTATACATGACTGTGATCAAAATCACTAGATACGCATGATAACTCTCAACTTTGTTCTGCCTATAAGCAGTCAATGATCTTGTTAGTTGCAGCTGTAAACCCAGTTGTAGCGGAAATCTTTGTTTATTGAATTTCCAGCTTGCAATCAACTGCATAAGGAGCAACTTGTGAAAATAAATATCAATAGCTGCCCTCTTTCTTATCTTCACCTCTTCTCATTGTAAGAAGGATTTGGGTTCTTAGTGTTAGTTATAAAGGGAAGGTCCTATAAATAAAAAAGAAGATAATGTTTCCATATTGAAAAAGAGAAAGAGAGAGGATATGGGTTGAATTTTGTCCCTCACTGTCACTGTCCTCCCCTTGTTCATCGATTTGCTCGAGCGGGCCTAGTAACATCTTCATCATGAGACTTGTTGTTACTGTGTCTGGCATATTGAATACATTATGGGGGGCTTGCCAGGCTTTGCCGTGTGGGCAAGATACTCTCAGTAGCTTGCCGGGCTCTCTGAGAGTGGCAGAGAAATTGAAAATGGCTTGGCCAGGCTGGCTGCGCACAAGGCGAATGCCCTACCACTGTGCTATCGCTCCAGCCCAATTTTGTCCTTAATATTCATATTAAGTGATCTTGATCTCTTAATGCCCTCAGAATATGACTGTGTTTGAAGATGCAATTAATACATAAGGAGATTGATATATTTACAGAAAGAGGGCATTTGGCATAGATATGCATATGCACAGAAGAAAGAGAAAACAGTGATAAAACAGGTTAAGGAGAGAGTTCAAAAGGAACCAAACCTACAGGCACATGGTTCTTGAAAGTCCAGCCTTTAAAACTGTGATAAAATATATTTCTGTTGGGTAAGTCACTCAGTGATATTATGCTATTGGAGCCCTAACAAATTTGAAACCAGCGCTGGCTAGTGATTTCTTTAATAGAATTGTGGAGCTGTGACTGTCATACCAAGGTGGGTGGTCTGATTTATCTACTTACCCAAAGAGATCACCCCCAGCCATAAACACCATCAGCTTGACTGTCCATGTAAATGGGAGTTGGAGACACACAGTGCTGTTCTTTCAGAACTAGCTTTAGATTTACCCTCAAAATCACACATAAAAATCAATTTTATTTTCCACTCTTCTGTACCTAGATGAAGGTCTAAGGAGGCATTTTAAGTACTGAAAGGGGATTTATTAATCAGTTGTCCTTAAATAATTCTCGTATATAAAGATTGCCTTATACCTTCGCTTGAGTTCTAGAACTGTAGTCTAGAGATTCCTAGGTACTGAAGCAGATCATGAATAAGAAATTTATATATTTTTGGAACAAGAAATTATATAACAGTTAGGGCACATATTATTATGTACCAGACCAGAGTTTGAACCTGGCTTCATAGAGCCTTTTGAATATCAGCAAGTGTAGCCCTGGAACTAGTTTAGCAGTGTGAACTTGAAGACCCCAGAGCATTTCCAGTGTGCCTGTTACAAGCTCATCTGCTAGCAGCAACACACAATCCTGTTCGCTGAGTATTTCTGGGAGTAGGGTCTAAGACACCCTAAGTACTACTTGGTTGGTACTTCCCCCAAACCCTACAAAAGAACTGTGTTTCAAATAGACTAGACTTGAATTTAATCATGGTGAAACAGTGCAAATTCTTTAGATAATTTCCTAAGTATTTTTAAATTCATCATATATAGCAATTGGGTAAATAAACATAAAAATGGTTACTATTAATTGAGATAAAATTATATCTACTCCATTCTGTTATCATTAAGTGAAATAAGTATGCCTCTACTGTACTGTTTGGCACATAGTAAAGAATCAATTTATAACAATTAATGTTATTTGTGACACTTATTTTTCTATTTCACAGAATCACTTTGTAGTAGAACACTTTTTGGACTAATATAGCTTATTTTACTGCTGGGTAACACGGTTGTTGTCTCACATTATGAGGATTATCACATTGGAACAGGAAGAAAACAGCTGGAAAGACAGAAAACTCACAGAAAGCAATATCAACTATAAATTTTGAATAAGTTCAAAATAATCCCATTGAAGACCAGTAAACTAGTTTTATCTAAATCACAGAGCTTTAAGTACCAGTATTAACTGCTATTATTTTTAAGTACCAGTACCAGTGCTTTAAATACCTGTATTAGCTTCATTTTCTAGAAGATGAAAGATGAACAATGATGAATTTAAAACATCTTTAAAAGTTGTTGACAATAGCAGATCTTGGAAAAGGAAAGTACTTAAGTTGATCTATCCAGAGTTTTAATTCACTGATTTCCACATTCTATATCTTCTGAGGAAATTTGAAGTTCTCAATCTTGGGAACCTTACTTGCAGATCCAGTTTCTCCAGGAATGGTCCTGCTTCTGAGTGTGTTTCCAAAAGTTTTATGAGTGATTCTATAGTACATAGAGCCTATGTTGACAGACAAAGTTATAAACATATTCTCCAGATCCTGAAATGCCATGGTTTGCTGCATTACCATTAATCTTAATAAAAATGAAATCTTTGCCAAGACCAGTTTGATGTTTTATATATTTTATAATCTACTCTCTGAAGGGCTGGAGCGATAGCACAGTGGGTAGGGTGTTTGCCTTGTATGCGGCGGACCCAGGCT
Source organism: Sorex palustris (assembly GCA_028565675.1). Taxonomy (NCBI): domain Eukaryota; kingdom Metazoa; phylum Chordata; class Mammalia; order Eulipotyphla; family Soricidae; genus Sorex; species Sorex palustris. The sequence goes on along the minus strand of JAOXYA010000045.1, from coordinate 40,550,433 downwards.
GGATTCCTCCACCCCTCTCGAAGAGCCCAGCAAGCTACCGAGAGTATCCTGCCCGTATGGTAAAGCCTGGCAAGTTAACCATGACATATTCAACATATTCACCAAAAGTAGTAACAAAAAGTTTCATAATGAAGTCATTTCTGGTGCCCGCTAGAGCAAATTGATGAACAACAGGAGGATAGTGTTACAGTGCAGAGCTACTGTCTGAAAGTCATGGGGTTTTATAAAGGATGTATCTTTAGTTTTAAAATATCTCATCATGCTCTTTTCTTTGGAATATATAATACCAATGGGAAGTAGTATTTAATCTTTTTAATATTATTATTATGTTTTCAGTGATCGAATCCAGGACCCCTATGTGAAACAGGGGGTCTCCGCCCATACTCCAATTATACTAGCTTCTTAATGAGCTATTTTAAAAATTGGTGATTAAAGAGCACAGGGTTTTTTTCTACCTATAGAGATTCATGCTATTCTCATAAGACTGACTTTCCCTTTATTTTATTGACTTAATTTTTATACGTAATTTTATCTTCCATTAGAAGAGGAACAGAAAAGCTATGAATATTAGAAGTATATAGTTCATATTGCAAAAGTTCAATGATTCTAAAATATTAAATATGGCTTTGGACATAATGGGCACTGTATCATACTTTCTAATATACAAAGCTAGAATAATTTTATTGGGTTTTGTTCTACATTTTTCAAACAACTTTACAGTGCATAGTTCAACTCTTATTTGAAGCATAACTATTACTTCAAAATTGAAATTTTAATATATACCTTAAGGTACAATTATTAGTTTTTATAAGAAAAGGTCTCCACAAGATTCCATTAAGCATCTCATTTGAACACAAAGCTTCATAGAAAACAGATTTCACAGAACTACATTAAAACACCTCTAATGCTGAAATGAAGTGCCACTTAATAATATAATGTAATATAATCATTGGGAATATCAACACATTCTTGATAAAATAGTTCCTGGAAGTCAAGATTATGTAGATTACGTAGTCCTTAGATTAAGAATGATTATATCCTATCAGATGGCATAAAACTACTTCCAAATTAAAATCGATTATGCAATTCCATAATGAAAGTGTATTCTCAAGAATAGAATTGTATAACAGAGCACTGCATGCCATCGGAGATCAAAAGAGGGGAGCTTTTTGGATAAAGGCAAAACTTAAACTAGACCTTGACAAAGAGAGGGAAACAAGATTGAATGTATATGTGTGTGAGCATGCATGTGTGATGTGTGTGTCATGGTCACAGTCACAGTTCTCCTGTTATTCATCGATTTGCTGGAGTGGGCCCAGTAACGTCTCCATCGTGAGACTTTTTGTTACTGTGTTGGTCATATTGAATACCTCACGGGGAACTTGCCAGGCTTTGCCGTCCAGGTGAGATACTCTCGGTAGCTTGCCAGGCTCTCCGAGAGGGCCGGAGGAATTGAACTCTGGTTGGCCATATTGGCCACTTGCAAGGCAAATGCCTTACCCACTGTGCTCTTGCTCCAGCCCAATGTGTGTGTATGTGTGCTATGTGTGTGTGTATGTTATATTTGTGTTGGACAGAGAGAAATAAGTTAATGTTTCTAATTTCACATTTTGAAATTTACTTTTTGTAAACCAGCTAATACAAGACAATGGAATAATCATAGTTTCTAAATTCAACGCATTATCAACTGGTTCTGACACTCATTTTTGTGAAATATAAGCTATTGGGTTAGATAAAAATCTAAGTACTGTTTACCTATAAATTAGATTAATAAATGTGCCTTAGAGGGTTGTTGTAGAATTTTATAAGATACCTATGCACAGGATTCAATTAATAGATGTTTCTTTCCTTCCCATTCATATTGCTTCGAGCAACATTAAATTCAGTATGAACATTATAGACTTGCCACAGCATTTTGATGGTGTTTTGGGAACTGCTAAGATAGAGTTTGACTATAGCAGTTTAATTTTATTTTTTGTATAAAGACACAATAGAAAACATGTTTAATATTTTGCAGAAATATTTGCCATTTAAAATGGTTGTAATGGATTATCAGTGTATGTTCAAAATATATCAAATTCTTCCTTATCATCCTAACAAACAAATAAATTATATTTAGATTTGTGTTGCCCCATGGAAACTTGAATCACCATGAGCTGAGCAGACTCCCAGCAGGAGGATTTTAATGGTTCATTTATATATGCAGATAATCCTTTCATTGAATGCAGATCATATGCTTGTCTGCCTGAACTGAATTTTATTGAATATACATATTTTTATTCCTAAATCTACTGTTCTGATTTTAATTCCTGACAACGTATCAGTGCCAAATGTCATTATTAGTGCTGTTAGGAGTTGAGCTTTGAGGAAATATTCTAACTTGCTATGTCTAACCTCCAACAAATGAGACCAATCCAGACTTCTTCATTGGTTGTAACTTCAATTGAACAGTAGTTTATAAGTATTGACACTCTGGGGTTGAAAGGGGATAAAAGAATATTTAGACTACAAAAAAATTTAGAAATCAGGGGAAAATTGAAACTCTTTTCACTTATTTTATTTATTTTGGTTTGGAGGCTATACCCAGCAGTACTCATGACTTACTTTCATTTTTTCTTGTTTTTTTTTCTCTCAAGAATCACTCCTCATGGGGCTTGGGGTACCATATGAGGTTCCGGGATCCAACCTCGGTCAGCTGTGTGCAAGGCAGGTGCCCTGCTTGATGCACAATTTCTTTGGCCCTGGATCTTTTTTAAATGTCAAAAGATGTGATTTTTTACTTTGAAAAATGTTTCCCAACATTATGTGTATTCTCAAATTTAAATTATGTTAGCAACTAGAGTAATAAAATGACACTGGAAAGCATGAACATGCAATATATCAGGAAAAGTAAAAGGGCAAAATAATGGGATCAGTCATGGCAAGAAGTAAAAGACAGACCTACATAGCTTACTCAGGGGAAGAAAACACATGGGGCACATATTTATAGTATAAGAAAAAAAACTGTTGATCAAATTTTGCACAAAAATACTTTTGGAAATGTGGAAGGAGAAAGTATTCTTTGTGCCAGAGTGAGGAGAAAGATGAGATAAAGTGAAGACTTTAAGTCTATATTATTTTCAAAACAATAGATTCCCAATTATCCCCAATAATAATAATAATAATAACAAAAACAAAAATATCCCCTGTCCTTACCTACTAGATGTGTTTCTGAGAGTCTGTTTTTTGACTATTTAATTCAGTGTTCAAAAGAAATGATGGACAATATGTTTCTCTGTTTCCCTGAAGTAACCAATTAATCATCACTTGGATATAGAAATGGATAGTCCCGTATATTTGGTCACATGTGTTTCAAATATGTGAATTTCCAAAGAGGTGGGCAGACTAGGGCGACTGGATGTCAGGATGAAAAGTTGGCAAGTGTGCCCCACACTTTCCCTGGACTAGATGAGGAATGAGAACAAGATCTGAAATTGCAAGCACAATTTATCCTGAAGACAAAATTCCTTTTCTTGTCACTTTTTCCAGGGTAAGTGCTGAGAAAAGAAAAAAGAAAGATGGCATAGGAATTCCCATCCAAATTAAGTTGAAAACTTGGCTCTTCAAGGAGAGCCTAGATATATTCATCAGCATAGAAAAAGATTATTTTATGTTCTAAAGGCTGTAAGACTTGTATATTTAATGGGGAAATCAGCTTGAAGAATATGTGGGTGGTTCATTTTTGGCAGTGGTTATTATTTTTTTGTTTCACTATACTCTGTGTGTAAGGGTGACTAAGGTGAGCCCAATGTATAAGTGTCAAAGAATCTATGGTGATTCAGCAAGTTAAGTTCAAAACCAATATTGACTTCATTGTGATGATGAATAGAGAATGACTTTAAAAACTGGAAAAAAGAAAGATCAGAAAAATTCTCTAACTACAAGGGATTTTTAAGTGCTGGCGACTGACATACTTCTAGCAAGTAACTCGGTCTTTTTAATCTGCACATTGGAGTTTTTCAGTGTTCTTTCCCGGGAAGGAAAGAACAAGGACTTTGGAAGTACTCAGCGGCCTGTTTTCAAACACTGCCTCTTTAACTGACTGATTTGGTAGCTAACATTTAATGAGCGTGTCCTAGGTGCCAAGCACAGTCCTAAGTGCTTCACATGTAGGTATTAAAATAGGAATAGACCAAACAGTGAAAATGCAGAGTAAAAGGGATCACATAAGATGCATAGACTACTTTTCTTTCACTCAAACGAAACAGAGATCTGTGGATGTGGGAGTGGAAGCAAACTTATTCTCAGTGTAGTCCCAGGATCCAAGTTCCTTCCAGGTGGTCGTTCTCCATTCTGTCTCATTCGATCTGTGTCATGTCGGCTCTCCAACGTCATGCTCATATAGTGGAGGTTTACTTAAACAATCTGTCCAACTCCTGTGACCCAGCATGTGTCAATTGTACTCAGGTCCTGTTCTCAAGCTTAGTTTCCTGCATAATCTTCACAGCAATGGAGAAAGGGACATATAGGCTCCAGTAATGGGGAGAACTAAAATACTTGGCTGAAACGTTGGAGAAGGGGTTATCCAAATACATGGATATTTGGAATGGATCATTTCCATGAGTTACACCATAAGTGAGACCCCAGAAGTTGGGAGACACTGCCATCTGCTTAGGATGTGCTGAAGAGAAGGAAAGAATTGGTATTCTGAGAAAAGGAGCAGTTTTATCATGACTTATTAATGTGCTTAACCTATAAAAGTATCTACCAATTATTTCTTCACTTTTTATAGGAAACTCAGTCACAACATTTATTAAATGCTGATGATCACATAGGCATAGCAGTCTGAAATTTAGACAGACTCACCAGAACTTGTGATCTTGTACCCGCCTGGCTTCAGAAGTAGATATTGTAGCAAGTTCTTCAGTGCTAGGTTTAGTCTAACTTGATTAAGATCTGGCTTGATCTGGGGAACTATACAGTACCTTGTGGGACACTTTTGATAAGTGTTGCTATTTTTTCTAGTTAATTAATTAATTAATTTTTAATGTATTTTCAGCATGAGTTGGGATTCATTGGCCTTACAGTAAGAAATTTGAATTTTTGCTCTGAAAAGATGCTTAATTCAGTTTCCTTATCACATAAGGTTTTATTTTTCAATATGGTGTTGGAGTGGTCTCTGTTTTTAAGGTGCATTTTTCCATAATTGAAATGCATTGCTTATATTAGGCCCTTTCATATTTCATAACTTTTGAAGCTCAGTGTTATTAATCATATTGATAATCTTGCTAAAAAATGTTGATTATTTAGAAGAAATGTAGATAGCTGTAAATTTCCGGTCAAACTTTATAGAAGAATTTTCTATTACCATTTTCTGAGGTCTAAAAATGCATAAGAAAAGTTCTTCCCTTGTGGTGGAGATAGTACAGTGGGTAGGGTGTTTGCCTTGCAGGTAGCTGACCGGGTTTGACATCTGTCAGGAGTGATTCCTGAGTGTAGAGCCAGAAGTAAGTTCTAAGTGCTACTAGATGTGGACCCCAAAACTAAACCAAACCAAACAAAAAAAAGTCTTTCCTTTTGATAAAACATCACCTTGACCAATATATTTTGGGGTACTTAATTTTGGGAATGAGGAAATTTTCAGCAATGTTGAATTTATTCTACTCTTTTACCAATAACATTCAGTGTACCATTTATTTCTATTCCTTCTTTGTTTTCATTTTTACTTTTGTGGTAAGCATATCTGGTGGGTCCTCAGAGGATACTCCTGACTCATTGATAGGGGTCACACCTGGCCATACTTGGGAAACCATGCTTTACCAGACATTGGGGCTATTGAACCATTTATACATGTGCTTTATTTTCTCTTTAAATATAACACATAATTTTTAGAAGAGTAGTTCCCTGATATATTTTGTTAAGCATTTTTGAATATGCATAAATCATCTTTATTTATTTTTGCTTATCTTTTGAAAAGAGGCAGAACTAATTTTAGAAGTAATGATACATGGAGACAAGAAAGGAGATAAGTGTCAGTATATGCTTATTAGTGTACTGTGCTATGGTTTGCTGTTTCAAGATGAAAATTTGATTACATGAATGATAATCATCTCTCAGGAAAGCTTTGTGGACAAGTGTTTCTTTTATCTTTATAGTTTGTTCACCTACAGGGAGCACAGGGCAATTTTTGTGGAGAGTGTAGTTTAAAGTGCAGGCTGCAATCTACCCTACTTCCCTAAACCCTGCAGTTAACTTGAGACCTTAGGGTAGACACTATACTTTCTATTACTTTATTACCTTATGTGCAAAAGAGGTATGTAGGATGAACCTTGGAGTGTTATTGATAGTTAGATATTTATTTTCATTTTCTTCATTGACATTTTTATGTGGACTTGCTTAATGTTAATTCAGTATTCCATATGCAAATCCAATTTTTACTACATACATACTTACAGAAGTAGAACTGAAGTAAGTGAACTCTTCCATGCTGGTTTCTGTTTTATTCACTTACATGTGAGATGAATCCGGAGTGTTTCCCTCTTCCTATGCAGAACACATTTAGATTAGACTCAAATGCAATTGCCAGCTTAATAAAAGTGACATTTGAATACTCATGGTCGATGAAAAAAATGTGCTGAGACTTTGGATATTTTCCATATTTATTCAGTAACTTAAGTGACCACAAAATATGATTGAACATTTTCTAAGGTTCTTGGTTGTTTGAGCCTGCAAATGATACAGTATGGATATAGGATTTGCTTCTGGGGAAAATAGGCTAATATATTAAAATAGATTATATATGCATATGCTTAGTACACCAAACATGCACACATAATTGGAATGGAATAGTAAAAATAATTATTATTCTCCAATTACTTATTAAAATATGGAGAAACCGGCATGAATTGAAAGAAACTGGGACATTCAGTAGCAAATGTTTCAGGGGTAGGTTGTTTTAAGACTCCCAGTATGAGTAAGAGAAATTACCTGAACACTTATATTGTGTCCAAATTCAAACTTGTGAACCTGAAAGTTGGATGAAATGTTATAAATTATCTTCTGAATTATAATTTAGTGTAGAAATGAAAGACTCATCCATGTCCATGATGCATGCTATTGCATACATTGCACTTGATTCAGTTATTCTGAAGAGACAAGAACACTGGTATAACATTTAATTATGCACAACATCTTACTAGGTGATTCCTAGATCTTTGAGGAATAAATTCTATTACAGAATCATATAGTTTTTTGATTTTCTATGCAGGAACTGGTGTATAGTATTTAACAATAAGTATCTCTACTGGTTTTTCAAAAGGTAAGGGAATTTATTTTCACATAGAATATGAAGTTAAAAAAGAGTGCTTTTTCATTAATGTGATGTTCATATCAAGATAAATACATTCTACATTTTTTCTCAACTGTTTTCTGCTAGTTATCTTTGCTTGTAGCCAAATGCAGTGGTCACAAAAGATCACAACCATTGTATGCATTGTATGCATCATTTCCAGAATGACATAGGTCAGAATAAAAGAGTTTATCTATTTATTGAATCTTTTAAGTGTAAGGGGTGCTTTTCTGGGAAATTTCCACTAAGCCTCTTTTTAAGTCTCAATGACTAGATTTCTATGCCCAAATCAGTCATGAACAAAGGAAAGGAGACAACCCTGATTGCCTCAAGATGAGTCAGGATTTTGTGGCAAGCCACTTGGATACTGAATAACACTGGGGCTTCCTTAAGAACGAGAAAGAATAAAGATAAGGAGACATGTTTTTAAGTATAAATTATTTATTGTATATGTGGCATGTACCAAAAAGACTTTTCTTATTTTATGAATGAAATACAGGAAGGAAGAGAAGAAGACTTGAAGGAGAGATGAAAGGAGGAAAATAGGGTGGAGAAAGGGAGAGAGACTGAGAGTGAAGGAAGGAGAAAAGAATAAATGGGAGAGGAATAGAGGAAGGGAGAGAGGAAATGAGAGACGGGAGGGATAGGAAGGAGAGGAAAGAGAGGAGAGGAGGGGAAAGAGGGAATGATGAAGGATGGAAGGGAGGGAGGGAGGCAGGAAGAAATGAAGGAAGGTGGGGGAGGAAGCGTGGGAGGAAAAGAGAGAGAAAGGATAGAAGAGGGAGAGGAGAGGGATAAAAGAAGAGAGAAAGGAAAGATGGAAGAAAGGACTTAGGAAGGAGAAAAAGTACCCTGTATGGTTTTATTTAGTCTTTCTTCTCACTTGTCACTTGTCCCGTTGTTCATCTATTTGCTCGAGCGGGTGCCAGTAATATCTCTATCTGTCCCTGTCACGTGATAGTATAGTCCAGTGGTGTATTGGGGGCTCTTTCAGGGTCAGGACAATGAGACCTGTTATGTTACTGTTTTTGGCACATACCCACGAATATGCCATGGGTAGCTTGCCAGCCTCTGCCTTGCGGGTGGGATACTCTTGGTAGCTTGCCGGACTCTCCGAAAGGGCCAAGAAATACTGCAACACTCTCTTCCGAGAGCTTTATTTTATAGTCTCTGGATCTTGGCCATTGATGGTGTTTTGTGAGTGTGGCTGCCAAGCTATTGGAAAACGAGGGGTGGGGTCTGGGTGGAGGAGGCCCAGCCTCTATTCAAGCAGGCTTGGAGATCTCAGCCAAGGGTCCTGCATAGCTGGGTTCCTCTGTGGTTCCTTCATGCGTGAGGCTGGTCCAAGCATGTGGAGAGTGGACTTGAGCATGGCTATGACTGGGTTCTGGAGGTTTTCAGTGCTGGGGGTCTGCTTGGGGTGGGTAGGGAGACTCAACTGGCCCCCCTCCGAGGGGGCCCCAGTGAAGACAGCCTGGCTCAGAGGCAGGAGATTCTGTGACCTCAGGACCAGAAATCTTTCATACCCATCCAAAAATGCTTATTTTATTTTTCTATTCCAGGTAGAACACAATAAATGCACAAGTGGGCCAAGCACTAGAATTATAGGCAGAAACTTATTAGTATTGGGTGGCCACTGCTTCTTTATTGGCAAGGAGTCAACTCATTGCAGTAATGTATTAAATAGCCCTCAAAATAGAAGAGCCAAAAAAACAATGTCCTTTGGAACCAACACTCTTAAACAGTATCCAAATTAATGGAAAGTGCCTGCTCTAATGAAATAAAACATCAGGGCTTTGGCAGGAGATGATTGGCAGAAACACCCAATGGCTGGATACATCTGTCTCCTGAAGACATAAATGGATTTTTTCTGGTAAAATGAATGAATAACTGTAGTGGATGCTAAAGCCCTGGTTTAAAGAATATGAATTTCTGCCTTCTGCTAGATTACCTAGGAGCAAATTACTAGACCTAATTGGTATCTTTATGCCCACTAAATTAAGATACTGACTATAAAGAGAGGAAAGTTTGTCCATGAGTCATATGTACTAAATCATAACTACATGAATACTACAGGGAAAATGTGATAAGGGCACCGTGTCTTCCTGATTCATAATAATTCCGAAGCTAAGATTGTGCTATTAATTAAAAATATTCATATTATTATTCATTAATTCATCAATTATTCCTTTATGCAATTTCACATCTACTATTTTTATAACATAGTTTTGTGTTGTGTTTATGGGTGTTTACACAGGTTAGGTTTCTAAATTTAAGTGTTGTGTAGGGATGTCAAAGAAAGAGTCCTATCAGTCAACGTACCAGCATTTACTCAATACAGTTTCCTTTCAATATTTGTCGCAACCCTGTGAAACTTTTTTTTTCATTTCTTCCAGTTCCAGGAATAGAAATGGAAACTTTGAGATTAAGTTAATAGTTCAGCATGACAGACTATAGATGGTGATTTTTTTTTTAATTTTTGGTTAATGCAGTGATGCTAAGAGTTTATTCCTCGGTTTGAACTCAGGGACAACTCCTGGTGGACTCAGGACCATATGGGGTGCCACACATTGAACACAGTTGGCCACGTGAAAGTTAAGTGCCATAACGACAGTACTTTGCCTTTAATTCAACTATTTTTTACTCAAAGCACAACTTTACCCTGATCCTTAGTTATTTAGAATGCTTTTATAACAAATCTCTAATGTGAGTTCTGAGATGTAAGAAAATGTGAATGGCTCCAAGTTAATCCAACATAACTAGAGGAGGTATGTCCATCCCAAATCAAGGCCACCTGATCTGTCAGAAAACTGTGCACCCAAGAATATTAAAATTAGGCTTAAGAAATGAAAATTGACTCCTGACCAAGAGCTTTTGCATTTTATTTGATGTAAACTGCGAGTTTAATCTATTAATGATTTGTCTTCAACAAGGACACTTAGAACTCTCACAAAAGGCTTAGCTATCTCTCAGTTAAGGGAAGCTTAAGCAAGCCATGCTCTCAACAAGATTTAGTCAAAATATTTTGCTTTATTGAGAGGAATGAGTCTTGATAAATACTTTGCCAGTCAAGGCTTGAACCAATCTGTTCCATCTGGGAGAGAAGTCACTATTCCCATTGTTTGAATAGGACCAGAAAAGTTAAGGAGCTTGAACAATATCACACAGTCTATGAGAAGATTCCTTGGTTTTATCCACCCTTAGTCTAACAATGTGAAGGTTGGCCATTATTGGACTGAATACATTACTTGGTTCATTTTAAATAGATCTCAGAAGTCATAAATGACATTAACATAGATTCCATGGGAGTAGAGTAGGGGAACAATATAATCAGAGTAAATCACTGATCACTGTCATCCTGTTGTTCATCGATTTCCTCAAGCAGGTATCAGTAACGTCTCCGTTCATCCTAGCCCTGAGATTTTAGCAACTGCCACATTGGAGGCTCCTTCAGGGTCAGGGAATGAGACCCATCTTTGTTATTGGGTTTTGGCATATCAAAACGCCACTGGGAGCTTGCCAGACTCTGCTGTGCGGGCAGGATACACTCAGTAGCCTGTTGGGTTCTTCAAGAGTGAGAGCTAGACAATAAGAGGTCGCTACCAGGAGTTGGGTTTTATAATACCTGGGTCTTGGCCGTTGATAGGATAACATGGCGCTGGGGGCAGTTGGTGGGTGAAATGCCTAGCTGCTGGAAGATGGGGGATCTGGGTGGAGGAACCCAAGTCCCCACCTGAGCAGGCCTGGAGATCTCAGCCCTGGGTCCCACTTGCCTGGGTTCCTCTGCCAGTTCCTTCAGGTGTGAGGCTTGTCTGAACATGTGGAGAGTAGTCTTAAGCATGGCTGTGGCTGGTTCCAGAGGTCTTCAGCTGCTGGAGCTCTGCTCGGGGTGAGGAGGGAAATTCGACCTGCCCCCCTCCAAGGGGCCCCAGTGAGGACAGCCAAGTGCGGGGGCAAGAGACTCTGCACCGTTTTCTTCTCGGAGCTGGGTTTTATAGTCCCTGCGCCTTGACTGTTGATGGTATGACACAGCGTCAGGGGCAGTTGGTGGGTGTAACGCCTAGCTACTAGAAGATGGGGGATCTGGGTGGAGAAGGCCCAGTCTCAATCTGAGCAGGCTTGGAGATCTCAGAGTAAATATCAGCCCAAATAACATGCTAAAGAAGTAACTAGAATGTTCATGATGGTTTCATAAAACTTCTAGTGCTTCCAAAAATGCCAACCTGCAATCTACTGAGGGATTTTGAATAATGTTTCTTCTGGCTAAAATGCTTTAGACTAGGATTTCTCAACCATGGGGCAAAATGACCTCTCTGTGAACTTCCAGACACTCCCAAGGAGTCATGGGGTGAATATCATGTAAATGGAAGATCAATACCACAAGCCTAGGAGGTCAACTGGTAGGATAGGGGCTCACTGGAAGGATAGTACTGTAGTACTGTCCTCCCATTGTTCATTAAGTTGCTCCATCGGGTACCAGTAACGTCTCCATTGTTAGGCTTGTTATTGTTTTTGAAATATCGAATACGCCACAGGGGGCTTGCCAGGCTCTGCCGTGCAGGCAGTATACTCTCAGCAGCTTGCCAGGCTCTCCGAGAGGGATGGAGGAATTGAATCCAGGATGGCCGCGTGCAAAGGAAATGCCCTACCCGTTGTGCTATTGCTCCAGCCACTGGAAGGAAAAGGATTCAGAAAGGTCCCCACTTGTAGAAAGTTTGAAGACCAGACATTAGGCTAGGAATTCTTAATCTTTTTCTACTTGTCACCCCCTTTTTTGTCTGAGAAACACTGTTACACATATATTCCTGGATACACTAGTAAGTCAATTGTTATGAATAAAATATAAATTTAACAATAAAAAGTAGGGATATTTATTTTAAAACAACCCCCTATTCACATCTTACCAATTTGTGATGTGGAGTTTAATAAACTAGTCCCTAGAGAAGATGGCCTGATGACACACCCAGTCTACCTCAGAGTTTGGCTCAAATGTAAAGGAGATTTCTGTATGAAGGAGATCTTGCTTAACCGATTTGATAGTGTAACCTGATTTTCAAGTTTCTGAAGCTTTTTTTCCTACTTCCTTTTTTGCTTAGACACAATAGAGTTTTTTTTAAATTGCTTATCTTATCTTTTATAATGGAAACCAAGAAACAAGTGATTTAATTTGTTGCATTTGCTGCTTTGTCCTCTAAGGGAATTTGTGGTTTTGGAATTAAGCACAGAGTGGGTCTAGGTTTAGGAATTGCTAATCTCTGTATCAATGTCAAATGATATTTCTTTTGTGTCTTTTTGGGTCACATTTGGCAATGCTCATGGGTTACTCCTGACTCTTCACTCAGGTATTACTCCTGATGGTGCTTGGTGAACTATATGGGATGCAGGGGATCAAACCCTGTTCAGCTGCATCCAAGGCAAACACCCTACCCACTCTACTATTGCTCCAGCCCCATTTTATGTATTTGAGGAGTAGGTGAAGTTTTGATCCAAATTTCTTTTTCTTCCTAGCGCTATAGGCATCTCTAAATTTTCACCCAGAAGTCACTAATGTGTTTGTGTAAACAGTTATTTAGTAGCAGAGAAAGAGAACCCCCAGGTATTACCTGGAAGAAAGCCTCACTTTTTTTTTAAAGAGGAAATATTTATATTTTGTTCAGTCATATGTTTCTCTGAAAGTGCTTTGATAAAATACTATGTATATGTAAATTAATGTAAACATACCATATAATTTAGTATGTGACTTGAAACACCTTTTGATTTCTTCACCTTTATCATATGCCCCTTACTCCAACAAAATGGGAATTTCCATGTAGTAGATGGAAGGTTATATATGCAAGTAAAACTGATGTAAGAGTCTTATTTATAAGCTGAGTCATTTTACCTTTGCCATCCTGTGAGTTTCGTACTATCTTTACTCTGCAAAAAAAAAAACCCTAAATGAAAGCAAAAATGAAGCAATTACTTCCACAAAGGGTATTTTATCTTTGTTTTCTTTAATTTTATTTTTTGTCTTCTTTTAGAAACCTAAATCAATACTTGACCTTTCATACTCCTATCAGGATAAAATAGAGTCTGAGATGACTTGAAACTTGAAAGCATTTGCTAAGATTAATTTGTCTTGCTATTTGTTTCTTGGGATGCTGTGTGTGTGTGTGTGTGTGTGTGTGTGTGTGTGTGTGTGTGTGTGTGTTTCAATTCATGGCATCCCATAAGGTTGGAAGAGCACTACCATGAGTAATTTCTGACTGAGAAGTTAAGTAACTCCTGAGCACCACTGGTTGTGGGCCCAAACAAAAACTTCCAATAATTTATTAGAGCCCAGGAACTTCTTTAAACTGAAATCAGAGAAAAGGTGACCAGTGGCTTAAAATGAGGAGGTAAATAGTATCTCTAGTATCTTTCTTATCTCAATATGCAGATATATTGACCTCTGAATTGAACTGTTCTGTTCTTCAAGTGTTTCTTCATCTTTCAGTGACTTTGACTTTTCTTTTTGCATCCCTTTGGGGGATTGGGACTAAGGAATAATCCAGGAAGTTGAGGGACTGAAAAGTCTGGAAGTGTATATTATTGTGAAAAAATATTGTAGGTTGGAATCTGAATGAGGTTCCTGTTTAGAGGAAAAATGAGTTCAAAGGACAGTGTTGTTTACTCTGATTTGCCAGTTGCTTTTGTCAGAAAAGAATCACTCTTCAAATTTGTTTTGTTTACTGGGTAGTCAAATAGCATCCTAACAATTCCTAGTTGTCCTGGTATTAAAACACTTCCTTATTTAGAAGCAACAGTGATAGTTATAGCACAGTCTTATCATCAAAAGTATAATGAATGTGTTTCAAATGAAAAAGAGGCCATCAGTATAATGTGTGACTGCTGAATCATGGCACCCCACAGCTTGTACTTGAGCCTACTTCCTGGATTCTTATGGACCAATCTGACTGCTTAGGAGGGCTGGACTAGTTTTCACATGTCATTTTGCAAAAATTATTTCAATTTTCTATATGTAGTACTACTGCTTGCAGAATCCCAGGGAGAAGAACTGAATTTCATGGACTTAAAAGTATAGAAGCCTGAAAGACAAATCTATCCCACTTTTAGAACTTTAATTTAAAATCAGAATAATTGAAAATATATGGTGTTAATTCGTTTTTTAGAGGAGAAAATGCCTTTTATTCTACATTGACATAAGCTCACTGTGATTCTGACTTTTGCGTTTAAATAAATTGTTAATTACTCTACAGAAATAAGTAAATTCAGGTGAGTTTAAATTATTATGCATTAAGTTAAGGAGAAATCCATTTCTTATCAGGGAGAAAGGCAATATTGTATAGTGTGTGCTTTTTCATTCAAATTCTATGCTTTTTAAATTTAATGTGTATCACTTTTTTATTTTTTGAATGGACCTTTAAGGTGAACAAGAGCTTGAGAGTAGCTGCATAATTCAGTGAACGTGCATTTTAAATGCGACACATTTAAAGATATCAAATCACTTTTTTTGAAAGTTTATTTTTTCAGATTAAAGTAATTTTCTCTAAGTAAATTTTAGGAATAATTATTGTATATAGGCATGATTAATGCATTTATATATAGTGATGCATATAGATACTTATGCATATAATTTTTTTGTTTCTTAAATATAGAGAACTATTTTTTCACTCTGACATCCAATGATTTTTTCCCCTCACTTTCTTTGAACTTAGAGTAATTTAAGAGTCACTTTGTTTCACTCTTGAATGACAAGTCAATTCTTTTTTTGTTGTTGTTTCCCTGATGGTCTAGTAATTTATTTATTTATTTAATTTATTTATTTTCTTTTGGGGTAACACCTGGCATTCACAGGGGTTATTCCTGGCTTATGCACTCAGGAATTACTCCTGGCAGTGCTCAGGGACCATATGGGATGCTGGGAATCAAACCTGGGCCAGCCACATGCAAGACAAATGTCCTATGCGCTGTGCTATTGCTCTAGCCCAAATGACATGTAAATTCAGTGCACTGTCACTTCTCATGGATTCCCCATGATGTGAAATATAGATTGGCTTTATAGTAGCAAACTGATAAAGGCTGTGGGAAAATTATGAGTTTAAGAACCATTCAATTAACAAAATAAATGTTTTCACTGCTTTTACAATGCAGTTGCACATAGGGAGATTTGAGGTTTTCACTGAAATTAGTAATGGGAGAGAGAGAAAGAAGATTGGATTGAGTTATACAGTGGGGGAATAAGGATGAAAGGAAGACACAGATTTGTTTAGATTGATGAACATTTCATTCTTAAATGTTTAAGATACAAGCATAAACTACACCTGAAGAAACTGTTTGACTTTATGGCGTCCTGAGCAGTTGGCATTATTCCTCTGCTGTTGAGTTTAAATGATCAGATTCCTGAGAAGTCATGAAAGGAATAATAGATAAGTTTCCACTTCCTTTGTATAGATATTAAAAATTATATATGTATCTCATGTATACGGTGATATATAATAATGTAGCACTGTAACACAGTCCTCCCCTTGTTCATCGATTTGCTCGAGCAGGCACCAGTAACGTCTTCGTTGTGATACCTGTTGTTACTGTTTTTGGCATATCGAATATGTCATCGGTAGCTTGCCAAGCATTGCCAAGTGAGAGAAATACTCTTGGTAGTTTGCTGGGCTCTCCAAGAGGGGCAGAGGAATTGAAATGAGGCCAGCCGCGTGCAAGGCAAACACCCTACCTGCTATGCTATGTATATATTGTATTTATGTAATATATAAATATGCATCTAGTACCTATGTTTTCTTTGATTTCTAATATTTACATCTTAGTTTAAAATTTATTGAGCATGAATTTTATCCCTACTTTTATAATTTTATTCCTACTTCTACTACCTCTATAATCAAAAAGCATGGAAATTAAAATATGTTTTGTCTATGTATATTTTTTGTAAACTCATTTGAGGATTCAAATTAGAATTATTAAAAATAAGAAGATTGCTTCATTTAATTTTAGTTGACATATTATAGGTGGATGAATACAGATGATTCTGTTCATAATTATCCTGCTAATAGATTAGATGAGTTTCATCATAGTTACTTTAGAAAAATGAATCTGTCATATATGTCACCCCATGGAAGCATGTAAATAAAATGTCATGTTATCAGATCCTTTAGCCACCATGGATATTAAGGGCTACACCAAAATTCTGCAGATAACAAAAATAAAGTAATATTCAATATTTGATGTCTAAAAAGAATATAGAGGAATTTATACAGGTTTTATTTTATATTTATCAAGTTTCTATTTTACTTTTTATAAATTGATTTAAAAGTTATTCATTTCATGTCTTAACAATGTGTCATCAATATCATAGTTTTAACAAAAATTAGCAATCTTTAAATAAAGTTGGACTCAAGCACTGTAATAGCAGAAGTATTTTATTCAACTTAAAAATAAACTTATATAAAGATGGTTTTCTTTTACATTTTACAAATGAGCAATATAGCAAGAATTCTAGAGCTCTTTTTCTAGAAAAAATAATAATATTGAATTCATGTAGAGGATGATAAATGAATTTGATTGTTCATCATGTTTTCAAAATTTTAATTGCCAAAAATAAAATGGAATCTAATTGGAAAAGGAAGTTGGGATGGGATTGTATGGGATTGTGTAGAATGGGATGTGTTGGGATAGGATAGGATAGGATAGGATAGGATAGGATAGGATAGGATAGGATAGGATAGGATAGGATAGGATAGGGT
>JAOXYA010000045.1:40445283-40458121 GCA_028565675.1 Sorex palustris | reverse complement strand
TAATGCTTAAACCAAATACACTATTTTTTAAGAGTAACTAAAATTTTGTAAAACTCTATTGTCTACTATTGTCTTTGTTTTTAAGTTAATCAGTGATAGAATGAGGATTTTTCTAAAACAGAATACTAATTAAACATCAGGTGGTTAAAATATTCTGATAGGCAATAAATAGAAAATTAAGGAGATAATTCAAAGCAAAAGATTCTGAAAAGTGGTCTTTGACCCGTATATGATATAAAATTTCCCTAGTTTCATCATGGGTATTAGAGTCTAATCTTTGTGTACTTTCTTGAATTACATGATTGCTCCAAAAAATAATGTGAGATATTTCTGTGGTTATGAAGCATTTCTTTAGAGAATGGACTATTATTTTATGTTATTGATTAAAAATAAATAATATAATAAAGGCTTCACAAGGAGCTATTTTAATAGATGTATTCAGCATCTTTTATGATACATCAAAATTTATTATACACAGGGGGAATCTAGGCAGATCTGTGAAGTTTTGTTTTAAGGTTTTTCTATGGCTGTAATCTCCTGTGGTGCACACAATTCCCCTCCCACTTGGGCTCTACACCTTAGTCTCACCCATAAATCTATTCCTTTAAAAACATCATAGGGACCAGAGATAAAGTACAGAGGTTAAAGCAAGTATCTTGCATGAGTTCCACCCTGGTTGGAGCCCCACAAAACCATAGTAGCACTTCATTTTAGGGTCCTCACATTGAACTACTGGTTCCAGGTTGACCAATCACTAACATCCCTCGCCAAAACACACACACATTCACACACACACACAAACACACAGTCTCTGACCCTGGGTTTCCTGCTTTTGAGACAAAAATAAACAAGAAAACTCATCACAGCTATAACATTTACCTTTTTCCTTTATCCCAAAATACTGGATGCAGAAGGTCCCAAAGACAGCGAATGGGGTTGGCAGAGGACCCTGTAAGCCTGTTTCCACACTTCCTACAACTCGACCAAGGTCGGGAGGGAGGAGGTTAGGGTGCCCTCGAGCGCCCCCAGCTCAGTGGCTGCAAAGTCAAGCCACGACTCTCTCTCTCAGCCTTACACTCAGCCCCGTCCTCCTCTGGGTTTTCCACGAAGGCGCCAGATTCAGAAACCCTTTCATTGCCAGCTTCCTTGCCAGAACATCTCTCTCTTCTCTCTCTCCCCATTTTCCTAGGATTAACTATTAACAAGAGTAATGTTTGAAAAAAAATACAAATCTGGAATTTTATTCCTTTGCTTACACACTTTATTTTATTTTATTTCGCTTTTGCTTTTTTGGGTCACACCCGGTGATGCACAGGGGTTACTCCTGGGTCATGTACGAAGGAATTACTTCTGGCAGTGCTCGGGGGTGGGAGGGGCATTGGGATGCTGGGAATCGAACCCGGGTTGACCACATGCAAGGCAAACGCCCTACTCGCTGTGCAATTGCTCTAGCCCCCCCCCACACACACACTTTATTTTTTAAAAGTTATTTTTCTGGAGGGGATGCCTGGGCCACACCTGGCGGTGCTTGGGGCTTACTCCTGACTCTGTGCTCGGGGCTCCTTCCTGGTTGTGCTTGGGAGTACCTTATGCAGTGCCAGGGCTACAACCTGGGTGAACCACATGCAAGATCAATGCTCCACCCACTGTACGATCTCTCCAGTCCCTGCTCAAACCCGTTAGCGGTTCCCATGCCTCAGGATAATAATCAGGATTCTGGGGTCGGAAAGATTACAACGGGGTAAGACTCTTACCTTGCATCCTGCCGACCGCAGTTTGAAGTCCAGCACTGCAGGGCGTCCCCTGAGCCCCTTCCCTCAGGAGTGAACCCTGAGATCCACCAGGTGTGCTGCAAACACACCTCCTTCCCGCAAAGCCAGAATCCTTGGCAGAGCCTAAGGGAGCAGGAATGACCCTCCCTGTGCCTGACCCTCTCATCTTGGCCTCTTCCGTCTGAGGCTCTGACCAGGTTCCTCCTGCCCTCGTCATCCAACTGTCTTTCCTACCCCAAAACACGCCCTGCCTGTGACCGGGAAGCCGTGATCGCTCCGGTCTTCTCTCTGCCTGAGTTTTGTGGTCCCCGTGACCCGCTCACCCACCGTCTCTCGGCTTCCCCGAGGGCTGTCTCCAGTCTCCCGGTTGAAAGGATCTTTTCATTTTTATCTCCCGGAACATCTTGTTCTTGGCCTGGCTCTCGGAGGCGGGGGCCCAGTTGCATCACATCAAGCCAATGTGGATATGATTGAATTTCCTTTAAAAAATCTTAAATTTTTTTTTTTTTTTTTTTTTACTGAGGTAACTGGTTGACAAGAGTACGACTCTTTGTAGATTTTACAGGTAAAATGTGAACCACACCAGGTCCACCACCAAAGTGCCAGTATCTGCCCACTGGTGTCCACTGGGCCACTCTGGGGACCTCGGTTCTGATGTCAGAGTTTCAGCCTTTCTTCTCTCTGGGTGTCGTCTGTTCCTTTGCTTCTTCTCACATGGGACACCTATGAGTGAAGTCACTCGGTCTCGGTCTTTGTCTTACTAACTTAGATTACATAACACACCCCTTTCCTGTTCTCCCTATGTTGGCAAGTTTTCATCTTTGTTATTGCTGAGTAGTATTCCATCATGTGTCGGTTAGCCCAACTTCTTCATCCCGTCATCAGGCACTGGCGTGGTCACCAGGTCTGGGCTTGTGTAAATCGTGCTGCCGTGAGCACTGGCGTGCTTCGATCCATACGAACTGGCTTGTGTGTGTTGTAGGAAGGATGCCTGGGAGTGGAATTGCTGGGTTGCCTGGTGACTCGACTGTTCACTTTTTTGAGGCGTCTCCCTGCTGTTTTCCTTAGAGGCAGCTTCCCTCCGCACCCACGGGGAAATGCCTCTTCCTCCACGCCCCGCCAGCATTTGTAGTTTTTATTTTCGCTAGGAGCCGTTGCCACGAGTGTGTTGTTTTGCTGTTGATGAAACGGCACCGTTTTTAAGATTTTGGCTTGAGGCCACACCCAGCGATGCTCAGGGGTGACTCTTGGCTCTGCACTTAGGAATCACTCCTGATGGTGCTCCGGGGACCGTATGGGATGTCGGGGATCGAACCTCAGTCAGCTGCAGGCGAGGCAAGCGCCTTACCCACTTTACTATCGCTTTGGCCACTGAAAAGGCGCAATTTCTGACAACCTGTGTAGTCACGCGTGGTGACTCCAGGGCGGCTAACACATTTAGGCATTTGAAAGATGCCCATTGGCCAGTTGGGTTTTCCACTGTGTGTGTGTCCACTCTGCAGTGGGCCTACATCCCTGGCCTCTGATTTTTTTTTAGCATTTTATTTTATTTTACTTTTGTTCCTGTGCTGGCCGGGGCCACGTGTGTCTTCGGCTGAGGCGCTTGGGGAGAGTCGCACCCCTTAGGGTGTGTGCACGTGCGCCTGCTGGAGGGGCGTGCATGTGTGTGTACATGCACACGCGCGCTCAGCAGATCTGCTCGTTTGAAGTCAAAGCCAGCATGGCAAAAGGGAGTGCGGGACATGCCGCAGGGTCAGAGAGGCGCAAAGGCACAACGGACGGAGAGTCAGCGGGAGAAATCAACCTCAGAGTCGTGCTGGGACGATCTGGACCCTCTTGCGGGAGCACCGGTGAGAAGCCCGTCCTCCCCAGCAGCCGGGAAGCAGCTGGCAGGGAAAGGCCTCAGCTCGAGCCCCTCCACACACACACACACATCACATACACACAAAGCACACGCACACACCACACACACGCACCACACACGCACATACACACCATACGCACTCACACCTCCACACACACACACCCCCCACACTTACACACCACACACACATCACACACACCACAGACACTTACATACCACACACACCTCACACTCATACACACCACACACACATACCACACACTCACACACTACACTTACCACATGCACTCACACACAACACACACACAACACACATCACACACATCACACACGCACATACATACCATACGCACTCACACCTACACACACACCACACTTACACACCACACACACATATATACCATACACACTCACACCCCCCACACACTCACACGCATACCACACACTCACACACCACACACATCACACACACACCACACACATCACACACACCACACACACCACACACATCACACACATGCACATACATACCATACGCACTCACACCTCCACACACACACATATACACCATACACACTCACACCCCCACACACTCACACACACACCACACACATATATAGACACACTCACACACACCACACACCTCACACACACACACCACACACATCTCACACACACACCACACACGCTCACATACCACACACACCACACACATACATACCACAGACATACTCACATACTACACTCACCACACACACTCAGACACACCACACACAACACACACATCACACAAACCACACACACTCAAACATACACCACACACACATGTAGACACACATCACACACACACACACACACACATACTCAGTCTTCTGAGGCACGCATGTGTGTTCAGGCACCTTGCTTCCTTTGGTGTTCATGTTTTTGGAAGCATCCGTCGCATCCTCTGAGACTTGGAGATAACATCTCTCTTTGGAATCGCTGTGAGACTGACCCTTGCAAAGCTGCTCATGGTTCGGTTTCAGTCATTCAGTGTCCGTCCCTCCATCAGGGTCCATTTCCCAGGACGGTTTCCTTCCCAACACCCAACCCCGTCTGCCCGCATGGCAGACACTTTCTCTCTCTGTCTCGGTGTCTCTCTGTCTCTGTTTCTGTGTGTCTTTGTCTGTGTCGCTGTGTGTCTGTCTCTCTCTGTCTCCTCCCCCTCCCCCCCGTTTCTCTCTTTCCCTGTCTCTGTCTCTGTCTCTGTCTCTGTCTCTGTCTCTCTCCCCTTTTGGGCATTCTAGTTTGCAGTACAGGTAGCACTGCACTGTAGCACTGTCTTCCCGTTGCTCATCGATTTGCTCCAGCGGGCCCAGTAACGTCTCCGTTGTGAGACTTGCTGTTACTGTGTTTCGCCTGTCAAATATGTATACCGAGAGGTTATCCGGTTCGTCCCGTTGTCTCCAGGACTCTCGGGCTGGGCTTCTGGGAAGGCTTCTCAGAAAAGAGAGGCCGCGGTCACGACTGGAGACTGCTCAGGCCACGTTATCTCCACAGCCTCTTCCAAACCACCAACGTGGAGCGCGTCGGCGGTGTGTGTGGAGGTCGGCCCAAGGAATTCTGCGCTTGGCGCGGTTCCGACACACACTCACACTCTCTCTGTGGCTTTGCTTCCTCTTCCCTGCGTGCCGAGGCTGTCGGCGCCGCGGCTGCACCCTTAGACGGCGCTCTCCACCGTGGGTGGGCTGTGGCTTCATTTCCTGCCTCTGTGCCCTGCACGGCCCGGCCCGTTGCTGGCAGCGTGAGGTCGTGGGAGTTCAGCCCCCGCCCCGAGAGCGAAGGCCGGGTCGGGTCCTGCACACGTTCCACGCTCCTTGCCTCCCCTGTTTCCCTCTGAAACTGGAAACGCCTGGTTTGAAAGCAAGCCAGCCTCTTCGCTCGTTTTTGTGTGTTTTTGGACAACGTGCTGATTCATTCGATGGTCGTCTCCTAACCCCCCGCCCTCACCCCCACCCCTCAGTCCCTGATTGTTGAAAAACCAAGTCACCTTGGAGAATGTTTGAGAGATGCGATTGACTTATCGAGTGACCCACGCATTGCTCAAGGACCCCAGCAGCCAGCGGAAGCTCTTGTGAGGGGCTGTACAAAGGCGCTTTCTTCTTTCCGGTAGAAGGCGAGAGGACACGGTTCCAGGCAAACGAGAACGATGGTCTCTGGCAGAGTCACCTTCCCCGAGGGGCGTCTGAGCGTGGGCTGCCCAGAAATTCCAGGCCGATGCCATATACCCACTCTTGGCTATGAGCAGAAGTTGGACTTGGGTTGGGTGTTGGGTCTCCGTGGGGGTTTGGATGGACACGGAGGCCCTTGTCGCTTTTTCCGTGTCCGGGGCCCAGCGTTCGTGGGTTTTCCTTTTCCGAAGGGAGGGGCAGGAGCATGGAAGGGGTCCCGACCCCGCCCTGCTGGAGATAAATGTCCAGCGTCAGGTTCAAGTCCTAGAAGCCGCTGCCCAGGGCCAGGGAGCCTCAAGGTTCTGCGCGACCTTTGCCAGAGCTCTGAGGGGGGTGCCGTGGAGGTGGCACAGGGAAGACTCGGGGTCTCAGCTGGGTGGCTCTGAAGAACCTACCAACGCGGCTCTGCGTGGCCCCGATGACCAACAGACGGAGGCACGGCTGCGAGCATCCCTCCCCTCCCACCTTCACAGCATCCCAGGGAGCCAGAGACGGATTTGGATTCCGGAGCAACGATCAGCCCAGAAGCTGAGGAAGGGTGACTGTCTCCAGCCTCAGAACAACGTGGGTCAGGGAGAAGCCTGAAGTGAAATGCAGAATTTCCTTGGTGACGTGGATTTCCTTCTTAGGTGCTTGAAGAGGAATGTTTTTTCTTTCTTCTTTTTTTTTTCTCTTTTTGGGTCACACCCCGCGATGCTCAGGGGTTCCTCCTGGCTCTGCACTCAGGAATTACTCCTGGCGGTGCTCAGGGGACCCTATGGGATGCCGGGAATCGAACCCAGGTTTGCTGAGTGCAAAGTAAACGCCCTCCCCGCTGTGCTATCGCTCCAGCCCACCTCTCTTTTATCCTTTGGTTTTGGGGCCACACCCGGTGGTTGCTGTGGGGTTGTTCCTGGCTCTCTGCTTGGGGTGCCCCCTTTACATGGTCCTGGGGATTGGGTCAGGGTTGGTCATGCCCAAGGTGAGACCCTCAGCCCCGTGTGCGCTCGCTCTCTGATCCCCGATTAAGTGTTGATGTCAATAACGCATTGACAGGTGAGGCAAGTTCGATCTATTTCACTTATGTGAAACTGTGTGTACCGGTTGAGGAATCCAGCTTTACGTAGGAAATAGTGAGTTTCTGAGGCTTCTTGTCTTTGGCTGCGGGCAGAGGACTTGTCTGTTGAAGGCAGGCCCGGCCGTTCTCTCTGCAGACTGTGATTTCCTGCGTCCAGAGTTCCGCTGCAGGCCCTGTCCAGCCCTGTCCCCCGTCCCGAGCGCCTCCCGACTCAACCCGTCCTTGCCTTTCTGCTCTGTTACGTGTCATCTGCGCCTAATTTCCAGTTCCGTAGGAGAACAAATGAGCTGCCACGTCCCCGCGACCCTTTGCGGGCCTGTGGCCGGGAAGATGCGCCTGGCTCTGCACACATCTGGGATGTAGCGAGCGAGGAGGAAACAGCCCGGGCGCCCTCGCCAGCGCTGTACCGTCTCCCCAGGCCCTAACCAGACTTTCTTCATTTGCAAAGATGGTTTTCCAAGATCCAATGCAGTGTCCTGCCTTCTCAGGGTGGCAGGCTCATGCAGTTCCAGGAAGCCAACCGGCGGCGAGCACCAAGTCCCAGCACCCGGCCTGGCCAGCACCCACCCGAGAGGCGGGCTCTCTTCTGCCTGGCTTTGCTCTCTCTCTCCTCCACTCCTCCGCCTCTCCCCACTCTCCTGGGCGCCCCGAGATTTATGGCCTTTCAGTACTTGGAGGCGATGTTTTCATAGGCCCTAATGAGGTCCCAGCAGTCTTGAAGAATAACAGGACATTACGGCTGTGAAGATATATGACGTGCTTCCCCCATCTCTCTCCCTCCAACGAAATGCTTGGAGGTGCTCGGAGCCCCCGCCCGCCCTGTGACAGATGCATCAGGGGGCTGAAGACCCCACCCGAGGGCGCCTCTCCTCTGAAGGGCGTTAGGGAGGCACCGTGTGCGTCTTTGAAGGAGCCCCCTACGGGCATGTGCGATGAGCCAGCAGCTGTCAGGCCGGGCTGACTGCGCCCTCGTCTGCCTGCTTTGCCAGTCGGCGCTATTCTGGCCTGCTCCCCCAGGAAGGCCAGGCCCGGGGGGGTCCCTGCCGCCCACTCCCAGCCTGCACCAGGGTCCCTCCCCCCTTCCCCAGCTGGCATCCTCTGCCTGGAGAACACATGGACCTGAGCAGGTGCCTGGGGGCTGCCTCTCTCGGCCTCCCCTTCCACCCTGCGGACAGGCGGGGTGTCAAGTTGGGGTACTTGCCTCCCGAAAGGTCAGTCAGTCTGAGTGTGAGCCAGGGAGGAAGAAAACCCACGGCGGGGACCAAGAGATGGCGCAGCCAGAGGACACTCACCTTGCACGCCGCTGAGCCTGGCTCGATCCCCGGCACCCCAGGCGTGAGTCCTGAGCACAGTCAGGAGTAGACCCTGAGCGCCCTTGGTGTGGTGAAAGAGAGAGAAGGAAAGAAAGAAAGAAAGAAAGAAAGAAAGAAAGAAAGAAAGAAAGAAAGAGAGAAAGAGAAAGAAAGACAGGGAGAGAGAGAGAGAAAGAAGGGAGGAAGGAGAAAAGAAGGGAGAGAAAAGGAAGGAAGAAGGAAAGAAAAAAGGAAGGAAGAGATAAAGAAAGAAAGAAAGAAAGAGAGAGAGAAAGAAAGAGAGAGAGAAAGAAAGAGAGAGAGAAATAAAGAGAGAGAGAGAGAGAAAGAAAGAAAGAAAGAAAGAAAGAAAGAAAGAAAGAAAGAAAGAGAAAAGGAAAGAAGGAAGGGAGGGTGGGAAGGAAGGAGGAAGGGAAGGAAAGAAAAAGAGAGAGGAAGGAAAGGAGAAAAAGAGAAAGAAAGGAGGTAAGAGAGAGAAAAGGAGCCACCCCCACCCCATGGTGTCCCCGACGCCACCAGGCACCCAGCGGACTCAGACCCTTCCTTGGACACATGTGGGCTGAGTCTGGGCTGGGTCCCTGCCTCCTTGGGTGCTCGGGAAGGAGGGCAGGAAGCATCGGAGCCAGACACGGCTCCAGGCAGGAAGCATCGGGTCGCTCAGAAAGTGCCCGCGTGGGGCACAAACTCTGGGGCTCGTGGCCCGCTGGCACTGAGCCTGCCCGCACGGCCTGGGTGGGCGGGTCTGCTCCCTGCCGCCCCCCCAGACCCTCTCGGTGCCCGCTGAAGCCCGGGCCCAGCAGGCGTCCCAGCCTGGAGCCTGACGCTGGCAGCGGCCCCCGGCCCCCGCGGCCGTTTATAGCTCTCCTCCCTGGCACTCTGGACCCAAAAGGGATCCGGTGGAAAACTTTAGAAATCGTCCAAATGGAGGAGACAGGAAGTGGAATTTTTTTTTTCTTCCTGAAGCTATGTAGCTATTTGCAGAGAACACGTCTCCGCTTTCTCTCAGCCCCCCGGGGGTGATTGGTCTTCAGAAAGGCGTGACGCAAGACAGCCACAAGCCCTGCCCAACGCCAGGGCCGGCCGTGGGGACGCTGCACCATGGGGAGAGGGGGGTCCGCCTGGGGTGGGCGCCCAGGCCAAGCAGGCCCAAGGAGACCTCAGAGAAACGGGGGCAGGACAGGGCGCAGTGGTGTCGCCAGTACCCGGCCTGCTACCCCTGACCCGCGGCCGTCTCTGGCCTCCGTCCCACCAAGGGCAGCGCCTGGAGTCCATGACCCCTACGCCACTGTCAGCTTCTTCCTGCCACACTGACAACCAACAGTCCCCCCCCACGCAGCCAACACTAAACGACAGTGACGCATCGGCCAGAGTCGGCCTGACCCTCTCCTTGGCTCTGGGTGCTGGGCACGATGGCTCCTGTGGCCACATCACAGGCCACACACAAGGGGCAGTGGCCGTCCGCGGGCATCCAGGGGCACTGCAGGCCTGACCCACACTGGGTCTCTACCTGGCTCTGCTCTTTGGCCCCTGCGTGTGGATTAAGGAAAGGCATGAGAGGCAACTCAAAAGGACACCATAGCGAGTTGTAAATTTTAGGGGGACCCTCCTGGGTGGTGTTGGGGGTGCCAGGAGGCCCCTTCCAGCCACTCCCCCCCAGCAACCGAGTTGAACGCAGGGGCCGAGGACGGGGTGCTGGCGGGGCCTGCCTCACTGGGTTGCCCCACCAGCCTGGGGATTCTAGGCAGTGCTCTGGGCCAAGAGGCTCCGGGGTTCAAACCTGACGTCAGACCCTAACTACAGTAAAACACCTGAACCCTAAACTTTTTTGAATTGACGCCACTGGGCCTTCTCAGTGAATTGGATTGACGCCACTGGCCTTCTCAATGACCCAGTGAAGCAGCTCTGGCAAAAATGAGTGACCTCTAGAAAAGGGGTGTCCCCACATACAGGATGTCCGGTGGCACCCAAAAGCAGGACAGAGCTCTGAGAGAGCCTGGCAAGCTACCAAGAGTATCTCGCCCACACGGCAAAGCCTGGCAAGCTACCCATGATGTATTCGATATGCCAAACACAGTAACAAGTATCACAATGGAGATGTTACTGGGCCCGCTCGAGAAAATCATTGAACAACGAAGGATAGTGACAGAGACAGTTATTATCTAGTAAACTAAGACAAGTTAGAACCTTCCTAAAGCTTTACCTTCAAAGTAAGTTGTGGGCAATACTTTCAAATGATCTGATATACTGTCAATATATTATCATGGTATAGCATCAAAGCTTGGACTGAAGCAATAGTACAACAGGTAGGGCATTTGCCTTGCATGTAGCTGACCTGGGTTCAATACCTCCGTCCCTCTCAGAGAGACCAGCAAGCTACCGAGAGTATCCCACCAGCATGGCAGAGCCTGGCAAACTCCCTGTAGTGTATTAAATATGCCAAAAAATGTAACAACAAGCCTCACAGTGGAGACTGTAACTGGTGTCTGCTTGAGCAAATCAATGAACAGTGGGTGGACAGTGCTATAGTGCTACAGCATCAATGCCAAAAAATAACCTATCAAATAATAGACTGACACAGAGTACCACATTATCTGAGTATGAGGGATGGAATGGGAGAATACCCTCAATGAAGTCATTTTCTATTCTGTCCACATTACTAGAAACTTAGGCAGCTTAATGAAAACTCCTATAAAACTCCAAAATCAGAAAATGCAGATCATCAGAAGAATGTGAATATCATATAAAATTCCAATAAACCTAGAGATTTATTTGCTAGATATGCAGCACATCTTAGAAATGGCTTTGTTACAACCACCATCATAGTGCATTTTTCATAGGTTGAGAGAGTTCTAGTGTAGTGTCCCTGGGGAACCTTTGTGAGTTCCTCATAACATTAGTTGATGACAGCCACTAGAGACTCATGCAAATCCTTTCCTGAGACTTGTAGCCATTTTGAGCTCCCAGAGACAGAGTCTGTTGAGGTCTCCCCTCACGGGGTATAGTTTGTCTCATAAAAGTTATTTCAGCATTTTTCATCCTCTCTGACTTCCCCTGGTTGTCTGTTGTTATTGTTTGCAGTATATTTTGAAAATGAAAAACAATCAGGTTGAGGAAAAGGTCTGCTGTTTGTATCTGTGGGAATAAATGTGGAATAAATATATATAATGCATGGTGACTGATACTTTGTGTCATTTATCTTCACTTGTGAGGAGCGATGGGATAAGTCACTGATGGCTGGGCCAGTCTTGATTCATCCTTCATCACTGTACTCATGAAGATAAATGCCACATCTCACAACGATCATATGTCCTTTTCTACCAGAGATTTAGATCAGTTAGAACGGGAGGTGGATCCAGTCCTATTATTTGAAAATCAAGGACACATTTTTATGTTCCATATCTTATTCTCACACACCTTGACACACAAGGTTAATAATTTAGGGTGCTACTAGAAACGAAAGAGATAGTTATGTAGCATGTGTGCTTTCATCTTGACTGTAATCCAGATACTTTATTTCAGTTTTCAAAATTTAATATTTTGTATATGACTTTTCGTTGCCATGTGCAGTTTAATAAAATATGAACTTGGTCCTTACATAATCATAAATAGGTATAATGTAAAGAATAATACAGAAATAAAATAATAAACAAATGGTTAATTTTTCTACTGACAAAATAGACATTTTATATGACAAAATAGCCCTTCAAAGTGAAACTATTGAAAAATAACAATATTTGATCTTTCCTTATTAAGAGAAAATAAAAAGGCATGGACTCCTTATCTTTACATGATGCACTAGTGGCCATAATGTTGATGTTTAAGATTTTGGGAAAGTAACTGGGTGGGTGCGTGATCTCCAGGTGGTTTGGAAGCTCTCTGGCCAACCACGTTTGGTAGGCTTGGACTGCTTGCCCACCTGGGACGGCAATGCCCTGCATGGACAAAGGAGAAAACGAGGCCGCCAGGTTGGTTGGTGATCAGTTGCCATTTATTCCATTCTCTCCAACGTTCCTGTTCCAGTCTCACTGAGCCCCTCATTCTAGTCTCACGCAGCCCCTCATTCCCATCTCCTCCTGTCTCTCCTGCTCATCTCTCCTCCCTCCATCTCATAGCCGCATGTCTTATTTCTCCGCACTCCTGCTCCTCCATTTTTCCCTTACATTCTTCTCTCTCTGTCCCCCTTGCTAGTCTCTCTGCACTCCATCTTGATGTCCTGATCTCTCTCTAGCTCTCTCCAACTCTCTCATTGGGAGTAGACACCACACCCATTCCTGTAGCAAAATCAACATATCACAAGCCCTTCCTGATCAGGCTCAAGGGTGGGAAATACCACCTCAGGGTGTATCTCCTCTCCTTAGTCCAATAACTTAATTAACATCTTAATTCTACTTCTTAATATTAGTTATTTTGTACGGGCACAGTAAGAGATACATTGAGCTCGTAGGATGGTTCTCTTGGGGACAACTTGCTATAGATCTCAGACTACAATGCTCAGGCCGGATTAATCTTTCCTAACCCTAGCAGGGTCCTATCTAATTGTACTTCTTGGATCATGACAGAATTTGTCCATGACCATGCTCTTAACTTATAGTTAAGTATTATGGCACTTTGGCCTGGCCCAT
>JAOXYA010000045.1:40417432-40429347 GCA_028565675.1 Sorex palustris | reverse complement strand
TACTTAGATATGAACTATTTTTTTACTTTTTTTTAAGTCTTTGTGTTTGTTTTGTGGTTATACCTATTTAATTGCCAATGTGTGTGTGTGTGTTGTGTTGTGTGTTGTGTGTGTGTGTCTGTGTCCAAGCATCAAGCCCTGGGTTGCCTGTTAAGTATAAAATACAGCCCTCAATAACCAGTTTTATTGTTGCCTACATACTAGGTATTATGTTGAAATAAGACTGAGAGATCACGAAACTAGGTTTTTGTCCTCATAGAATTCACATGTTAACAGGGAAAAAGAGACCTTAAAGGCAAAGGATTAAAACTGCCAGATGGAGTGATGTTATGTGAGGAGTGCAGTATTTCTTCGAAAGGATAGCAGTCAGGCCACCTGGCCAGGGGCAGCAGTAACTGAACAGTAACTCAGAAACTTAATGTTTCCCCATAAAATTAGGGTAGCAAAAGCCAGAGAGCTAGTTATGATTCTAAACGGCACCTTCTTGAGATTGTGGTTCCTTTCAATTTTCTGACTTTAAGAATTGTTAGTGACAGATGTCTTTTCTCAGAAATATGCCAGATCATTGGAAAAGAGCACTCTATGCAAATGCAGGTATTCACAAGTGCTGATTGACACTAAGAATCTCACCAAGAAGAGAGGAACTAAGCCCTTTGTCCAATAGTGGACAGGGAAGTGATGCCCCAGAAATCAGACCTCTCTCTGACACGGGCTTCTCTAAGAGGCTTACTTGGAACAGCTGACAGATTCCTCTAATTGTTCTCCTTGCAGCTTAGCTCTTTCAAAGCTTTTCTTCTCCTCTATCCATCCAACAGCACCCATCTGAAAAACAAAGCGGATGATAACATTCCTTTCTAAAAACAGAACATGTAGTCCACAGGATAAAACAGGAACTCCTAAATTTGACATAACAAACTCTTGACAATCTGGTCCCTATCTTGTCCCAGTTCCTTCCCATTCTCATCCCCAGGCTTCCCATTCTTCCGCTCAGAGAACATTTCACTGTGCCCCTGCATGTACTAGCAACTTTCATGAGCCTTGTCTTGGCTCAGACTTGTGCCCTCTGCTCAGATTGCTTCCTTTCCTTTTGTCACCGTTTTCTACAAAACTTAGATCAGATGATCCTCTCTTAAAATACCCTTATTTATGACATTGAGTTGATCTTCATGCCCTTTCACCAAGGGGACCTGGTCTAACTTCAGTGAACATATATTATTGCATCTCATCTTAATTTGTCTCACTTTATTATTTTTATTTCTTTGCCATTTTTTTGTGTACTGTGATTTGCAATGATGTTGATTGCATTTCTTATGCATACATAGTTCCAGCACCACACCCGCCAAGAGAGTGCCTGCTTCTCTCTACCAGTGTCCCAAGGACCGTCCTATTAACTCAGCCCTCTGACCCCCAGGTGAGCACAGTTCTGTGGTCAAAAACTCCAGCTCTGATACCTTTGGCCATTTGTTGTTCCCTTACTGTTTTATCCCACATGAGAGACAGAGACAGAAAGAGAGAGAGAGAGAGAGAGAGAGAGAGAGAGAGAGAGAGAGAGAGAGAGATAAAGACACAGAGAGGGACAGAAAGAGAGACCTTAATTTTCTAGGTTGTGACACCAGTACACATACAAATGAATGAATAAAATTAAGCTTCTGAGGAAATGATTTTCAATAAAAGTATTGAGGCTGGAGAGATAGCACAGCGGGTAGGGCATTTGCCTTGCACACGGCCGACCTGGTGTTCGATTCCCAGCATCCCATATGGTCCCCTGAGCACCGCCAGGAGTAACTCCTGAGTGCAGAGCCAGGAATTATCCCTGTGCATCACCAGGTTTGACCCAAAAAAGCAAAAAAAAAAAGTATTGTGAACCACAAAACCTCAATCAACGAAAAGATGTGTTCTTAAAAAATTTAAAGAAAAAACATAAACTCCCCATCTTCCACAAAGTTATAAATCAATGATGAACTGATTTTTTTTCTAATTTTGTATCTCTTTTAAAAAAGAGGTATAAATTAAAAAATTAATACTATAGAACATTCTATGCTCATATATTTTAAAATTGAAATGACATAGAAAAACCCCACATGCATATAATTTAATAAGACTGAGGAGAGGAGATTTTAAAAAATCAAAAGAAAACCTGAATAGGTCTTTAAAAGTTTAAAAGTGTGTTTTAAAATAAATGTTGCATTTGTGATAGAAAACATTATACATAACACTTATCTGCATTGAGTAAATGTTCTCAGTGGATGTACAAATCACCTTAGTAAACATTCAAATAACTTTCAACTTAAATGAAAAATTAATATATATATATATCCAAGAATCTAAGAGATAGTACAATAGTAGGATGCTTGCGTTGAATGCAGCCTATGCAGATTTGATCTGTGGCACCCCATCTGGTCTTTTAAACAGTGCCATGAATGATCCTTGTTTGTAGAACCAGGAGTAAGTCCTAAGGACAGACAAATGTGGCTATATTTTAAATTTGTGGCTCCCCCCCCACACAATTTAAAATACAGATTCCTTACTACACTAGGTACAAGCAAACCTTTCTTGATTTAATAGAGGATAACCATAAGTGCCATGAGCAAATGCCATACTCAGTGGCAAAGTATTGAGTAGCGTGTTTTGTCTCTTAAACAAAAATCATTTAATCCTTCTTGCAAAACTGTTTTCAAGACAGAAATTCCTAAGTTGTTGCTTGCCCATGAAGCTTTTATACTTCCTTCAAATCTGAATGATAATCTAGCTGGGGCTGGATAGAATATTGAATATTCTTGGAGAGGTATTCATTTCATAGAGACTTTTAAAAAAATTTTTTTTACTATATTCCTCCTTGATTTTCTGGTCTGTAGGGTCTCATCTAATAGATATGCCATAAATATTGTAAATCTTATGGAGGGTCTTTAGTAAATTATTTTCTTTATCTTGCTGCTTTCAATATTCTATCTCTGGCTTTGTTCATTGTTATTACAATGTGTTTTAGAATTTTTCTATCTGGGTTTGTTTTCACTGTTACCATTGAGGCTTACTGGTCATGAACCTTTTTTATTCCTCTGCTCTGGGAAATACTTATCTATGACTTCTTTGATTGGTAATTCCCCAAGTTTGCATTGTTATTCCTTAAGAATTCTGATATTTCTTATATTTCTCCTCTTGAAAAATGCAATCTTTTCCAGCTCACCAATCTTTTCCTCTGCTTCCCAGGACTTTGATTGAGTTTTTTATTTTGCCATCATATTCTTCTATCGCTTCTGATTGTAGTTTTTATACATGTTTGCTCTCATGCTTTATTGAGTTTTTCCACCTCTCAGCTCATTAAAAACCTTCTAAGTAGTTTCTCTAAAGTCATTATCTGAGAGGTTGCGAGATAGTTGATACTGGTAGAACCTTCCATGTCATTATTTTTTATTCATTGAGCTTGAAGGACTTCTACTTAGTTTCCCTATTGTGTTTGCTATGTTTGGAGGTTGAATCTTAGTAGTTTTTCCTACTGAAGGTCTCTGAGATACTAAGTATTCTTCCATGCTACCACTCACACAGGACAAGTATAAGTGTATGCATCATGAGATGTGAATGAGTGGAGCTATCACATGATTGCAGATGCAACTTCATAGTTCAGAAAACAAGCATGTTGTGGATGTGGGCAACGTTGAATGAAAATTCAGAGTGCCTGAGATGTGGATGTGGGCCTGCTGAGATGGTGGATGTCAGACATAGAGACTGCCAGACCCCAGGTCGAATACAGGGGAATCCACTTCCTATTCCAAAAAAAGGCCTATTGGTTTTGTCAGTTTGAAGGTTAACCACACTTGGAAGTTTGATAAAGCAGACGATGTGAGAGGCAGATGTAGGCCTGCTGAGATTGTTCTCTCACTTTTTCAATTACAGCTTCCATAAGGGTAGGGATAATATTCTTTATGTCTGTATGGCCCATCTAGGACAAGATGTAGAATGTAGGGCAGCAAGCAATAACAGCGATACTATTACTAATCACAATAACAGTTGCAGTATAAATATTTAGCACTTATGCAGCTCTCACAATGTAAAAATAATTATTCTAAGTTCTTCATCTAGGCTGTGGAATTTTATTCACATTTCTATGGCTCATGTAATATTATTATTCCTGTTTTGAAAAGAAGACTCTTGAGTCATGGAACAGACCAGTTGCTTGACCAGAGTCTTAAATAATAAGTGCAAAAATAAGTACCTTTTAAAATTGGAACGTGGGTCTGGAGTTCAACAGGCTGTGCACATGATTTTCATGCAGTAAGCATTAATTCCTGCCACAGGTTTAATTCCCTTAACACCGCCAGGAGCAACTCACAAGTATGAAGCCAGACATTCCCCCCTAAGCAACACTGAGGTGGCCCCCAAATTAAATCAAAACATAAAATAAAATTGGAACGTGGTGAGACTCTGTGTCCCTTCTTAAAAAAAGAAAAGAATGTTGGGTGACTAACAGAAAAGGCACTTTTTATTTTTACTGTTTCTTTCTTTCCTTAATTTTTCTTTCTTTCCTTCTTTCCTTCTTTCTTTCTTTCTTTCTTTTTTCTTATTTTTTCTCTTTTTTGCTGATATAAAAAATTTGGAAAAAGTTATCACATAAATTTCCCAATTGATGATAAGGAGGTTGAGGAGAACACACGCTCCATTAGAATTCCTGCTTGTACAAAAAGTGATGTATAAAATGAATGATTCTGTTTCTTTTCCTATAAGTATATTTGAAATCCATGAGTAAGAACATATGGCATATAAGAATTCTCTTAATCAAA
The DNA here is from genome assembly GCA_028565675.1 of Sorex palustris. Classification (NCBI taxonomy): domain Eukaryota; kingdom Metazoa; phylum Chordata; class Mammalia; order Eulipotyphla; family Soricidae; genus Sorex; species Sorex palustris. Next base: position 40,424,572 of record JAOXYA010000045.1, on the reverse strand, counting down.
TCTGTTTTTGTGTAAATAAAATTATGTTCCATGGAAATGATTTGATTTTTGTTCTGTTTGCCTGTACATAAAAACTGGCTATTTGATAATAAATTTTAGTATAGGAGACTCTCTAGAAGTTTATGTACTTTTGTGTCTGTCAGTATTTCAGTATGTCTTCAAAGGTACTGTAAGTTAAATGTCATTGTTTATAGATGAGATCATACCGAGGGAAGGGAATTTTTAAAAATTTCATTGTGAAAATTATTTTGTCTTTGCTTTCATTCTCACTTTTATCATGGAAAGGGAAAAACCTTTCCAATGGAGTATTGATGTTCAGGAACCAGTCAGATAAATGTTTGATAACAGGCTGCTATTATAAACAGTGTGTTTTCATGCATGTTACCTTTCCTATATTACATGTTCTCATCTTGAAAATGGAGACAATAATACTTCCTATTTTGAAACTTGCCATAAATATTTAATAAAGATCTTGGCCAGTTTCAAGACTTGAAGTCCTGCAATTTCAAAGCGTCCTTTGCTCAGAAGGTACCATGTTCTCCTTACTGGTTTTTCAACCATTACTCAATGTTACTGATTTGAAAATATTTTTTTACAATGTGTCCCACATATTTATGGGCCAGGGAAATCTATGGAGTTATTCATGGATAAGATTATTTGTGAGCTTTAAAGAACACAGGGCTTGCTGGTAATAGCCCTTCATAAAATGTCACCTATTACTAACTTTGCGGAGGATCTTTCAGCTGTTGGCTATAAACTCTGATTCCTATTATCTGAAACCTTTCAATCTCGAATCTAATGGTATAGCAAATCTCATATGTCCTCATGCATTCAGTTAACACTTCAGTGCATTAGGGCAGCTTGATTTAATTCTTTGCTTTCTCTCTGGTTGTACAGAATATGGAGAATGTTGTTGAGAGCTGTTAATTTGAAATACAGAAGTATATCTTTATATATATGAGCTACATTGCCGAGTAATGGACATTAAATTTCTTGTTTTCTCAGTTCAAGGATATGGTTTATTTTCTCATCAATTTAGCTAACACACCATCACACTGACATTTGGAAGGAATCTAATAGCTTTTTTTCTCTTTTTATTTCACAGACTATTTGAACTCCAGAAGGACCAACACCAGATAAATTATGAATGTTGAACAAGATGACCTTACATCCACAGCAGATAATGATAGGTCCTAGGTTTAACAGGGCCCTATTTGACCCCCTGCTTGTGGTGCTGCTGGCTCTTCAACTTCTCGTGGTGGCTGGTCTGGTGCGGGCTCAAACTTGCCCTTCAGTCTGCTCCTGCAGCAACCAGTTCAGCAAGGTGATCTGTGTCCGCAAAAACCTGCGTGAGGTTCCAGATGGCATCTCTACCAATACGCGGCTGCTGAACCTCCATGAGAACCAAATCCAGATCATCAAAGTGAACAGCTTCAAGCACTTGAGACACCTGGAAATCTTACAGCTGAGTAGGAATCACATCAGAACCATTGAAATCGGAGCCTTCAATGGTCTGGCAAACCTCAACACGCTAGAACTCTTTGACAATCGTCTTACTACCATCCCAAATGGAGCTTTTGTATATTTGTCTAAACTGAAGGAGCTCTGGTTGCGAAACAACCCTATTGAAAGCATCCCTTCTTATGCTTTTAACAGAATCCCTTCTTTGCGCCGACTGGACTTAGGGGAGTTGAAAAGGCTTTCGTACATCTCAGAAGGTGCCTTCGAAGGTCTGTCGAACTTGAGGTATTTGAACCTTGCCATGTGCAATCTCCGGGAAATCCCTAACCTCACACCACTCATAAAGTTGGATGAGCTGGATCTTTCTGGGAATCACTTATCTGCGATCAGACCAGGTTCTTTCCAGGGATTGATGCACCTTCAAAAACTGTGGATGATACAGTCCCAGATTCAAGTGATTGAGCGGAATGCCTTTGATAACCTTCAGTCACTCGTGGAGATAAACCTGGCACACAACAATCTAACATTACTGCCTCATGACCTCTTCACACCCTTGCACCACCTAGAGCGGATACACTTACATCACAACCCGTGGAACTGTAACTGTGACATCCTGTGGCTCAGTTGGTGGATAAAAGACATGGCGCCCTCCAATACGGCTTGTTGTGCCCGGTGTAACACTCCTCCCAATCTGAAAGGGAGGTACATTGGGGAGCTGGACCAGAATTATTTCACATGCTATGCTCCTGTGATTGTGGAGCCCCCCGCTGACCTCAATGTCACTGAAGGAATGGCTGCTGAGCTGAAATGCCGGGCTTCCACGTCCCTGACCTCTGTATCCTGGATTACTCCAAATGGGACTGTCATGACGCATGGGGCATACAAAGTGCGGATAGCTGTGCTCAGCGATGGCACGTTAAATTTCACGAATGTAACTGTGCAAGATACAGGCATGTACACGTGTATGGTGAGTAATTCTGTTGGAAATACCACTGCTTCCGCCACCCTGAATGTTACTGCAGCAACCACTACTCCCTTTTCTTACTTTTCAACAGTGACAGTAGAGACTATGGAACCTTCTCAGGATGAGGCACGGACCACAGATAATAATGTGGGCCCTACACCAGTGATCGACTGGGAGACCACCAATGTGACCACCTCTCTTATGCCACAGAGCACAAGGTCAACAGAAAAAACATTCACCACCCCGGTGACTGATATAAACAGTGGGATCCCAGGAATTGATGAGGTTATGAAGACGACCAAAATCATCATTGGCTGTTTCGTGGCCATCACACTCATGGCAGCTGTGATGCTGGTCATTTTCTACAAAATGAGGAAGCAGCATCATCGACAAAACCACCATGCGCCAACAAGGACTGTTGAGATCATTAATGTGGATGATGAGATTACAGGAGACACACCCATGGAAAGTCACCTGCCCATGCCTGCTATTGAACATGAGCACCTAAATCACTATAACTCTTACAAATCTCCCTTCAACCACACAACAACAGTTAACACAATAAATTCAATACACAGTTCAGTGCATGAACCGTTATTGATTCGAATGAACTCGAAAGACAATGTACAAGAGACTCAAATTTAAAACATTTACATAATTACAGAAAATAATCGAAAAAAGACAGTTTATTAAAAATGACACGGATGACTGGGCTAAATCTACTGTTTCAAAAAAGTGTCTTTACAAAAAATCAAAAAAGAAAAGAAATTTATTTATTAAAAATTCTATTGTGATCTAAAGCAGACAAATTAATGTGTATTCCTCAGAACCTGTTTTTGCTGCACTTACTTACTACTTTCCCACATCTCGTCCCTGCCTTCCCCAATTGCCATATTTTTCATAGGAGATCTCAATTCCTTAAAGAACTGGTATAGGAAATTTTGTAAGAATTCTGTTACATTTTGAGATTTTTATGGTGAATTCGTGGTGAGATCGGTCTATTTTGTCTTCCTTTCTCTATTTTTTTTCTTTTTTGCTTTTCTTCCTCCATGCCCTTATGAAGTAGTCCAATGGGGAATGCAATATTAGAAATAGATTTTTAGAGAGAAGGAGGAAAAATGCAAGATCTTATATTTTTCATGTAATGACCTGTTCTGTATTTATGAGGAGGACCATTCTATGGAAAGGGGGTAAAACGTAAGCAAACAACAGATTAATTTACATATGAGCATCTATAAAACCCATGATCTTTTAAACAACTCTAGAACCAGAATTTGTAGTTTAAAAAAAACTAAAAATAAGATTATAAATAAAATATTGTTGGTTTTTCTGTACCTGGACACAACTCATTTGTAGTTTGGCTCAAATGTGAGAACCTTGGAATTAGCTAAATTTCTATTCTCTGAGAATATATATGCAATCCTTTAGTCATAGCATCCATCTCTATGGAATCCTGTTTTATTAGCTGATTTACTTTTGGGATCTATAGTCAAAGATGCTATGGCATGTCTCCCTCTACTTAGGCCCATCCTCTGTAAAATACTCAGTTTAAAAATGAGTGATTCTGTAAATTTTATTTGGAAGAGAGTTTTGATATAATTTATTAACTGCCTCAAATAAATTCTACTGATGGCTAGATAAAGTGCAACCATAGCATGTAAAAGTATCATAAATTAACCAACTGGGGAAAAAAAGTTCCATGTGTATGCCAACAAATTCAGTTCTATTTTAAAGAATTATTAGCTACCTACTATGTGTATTTAAATGCTTGTTTGAGCAGGTTGGGTACATAATTGACAAGAATGGTCCCTGCTCTTGAAACACATATTATCTACATGCAACATGATTGACACAAACTTAGTTTATCTTTGGAGGACAATTTCAATTTTACTGTCAGGTAATGACTACACATGGGATTCCAAAATACCAGGTTACATACTACAGAACCTCTTTGATCAATAGTTTCTTTTTGTTCTGGAAGTCTCTTCCAAATGTACTGCGTAGAGCTACAAAAAAAAGGGGGGGGGGTATGGATTTCCTGTGAAGGATGATGGTATGCCTGAAGATGGCAATGCTTATTTATGGAATAGGGTAAAATTTTAGTCCTAAAAAATACGCTGGCTTCTAAGTGAAAAAACAAACAAACCAAAAAAATAAGAATCCTGAGGGCCAAGAGATAGGATTTGGCACTTACCTTGCATGTGGCTTATCTGGGTTCAGTCCCAGACACTCATATGACCCTGAGCCTGTCAAGAGTGACTTCTTGGTGCAGCACAAGGAGTAAACCCTGATAAAGAACCAGGTGTGCCCCCCGCAACAAACAACCACAGAAAAGAACTTGTTCATTATTGGCAATTCAGCACTTTCTTGATATTTCAATATGTTGTATATATAACACATACTTATCCGGATGAACCAAAGTGAAAACTATGCCTCTTCCTGTTGACTCTTACAATCTGCCATCTCATTAGTGAAACAGGGACAACCTAGAGGATATGTTACATCTTAAAAGATGATCATCTTTGATACTTGCATTTAAAACTGTAGGTTGGATCCTACCATGTTTTGTGATCTCCAGGAGTGAAAAACTAATCATAGCTAGTAAAGGAGCCAAGAGCAGTGTGAAGAATGGATAGCAACTAAATGAGACTACATGGGTCTTGCTTCTATTTTCAAATCATCAATTCTCTAGTATCCCTTTCCTCCTCATTTCCTATCTCCTTTTGTCAGCAACACAATTCACATTTGCTTTCATTTGCGGAGAATCTGTGACAAAAGGAAAATATATATCTTAACTGTTATTTCTCAACTTCTTTATTATCAAGTGTACTTAAGGTACTCCTAAGCTACAGATTACACAAAAACATAACACAAGAAATATCTCTATACTGGTGAGTGAGTATTAGTTATAAAAAGTGGTAAAAGTCACGGGAGAGGAAACGAATATTGCCTTTATCTGTTTTCTGTTCACCTCTGGTTTTATTTTGATTTTTTTTGTGTTTATTTATTTTGAGCATCTAATTATTTATGGGATCAGATCCTATGGACAATACCTGTTGACTATGAAGAGTGACTAAACAGAAAAATTCTAATCAATAAGATAAAAAATGAGCTTTAACTAAAAAAATACTACTAGTATAAATACTAGTAGAAACTAATACAGTTCATTTCCATAGGAGGTTAGAGCTGCTGTGTTAAAAACATTAGAAGAAAAATAAGATTTGCTAGGCTAAACTTGATCTTACAGTAAATTTAGAAACTCTTTTGACAAAAGGCCCTTCCTCCATACAGGTTTTGTAATTGTATGGTGGTTGGCTATTAATGTATTATTTAGATGATGCTAAAATAATTTTCTAGAATTTATAAGCGGTGACTATATTTGAGATCTGTTTTGTGGTTTGAGAGTCCTTCTTACAATCACTGCACTTGATATGTTAGAGAGGAACACACATTATCTACTTATTGTTTGAGAATATTGTTCCATATAACTGTTTATATACCTGAATAGGGGCTGGAGCCATAATACTGTGGGTCAGATGTTTGCCTTGTAGGCGGCCAACCTAGATTCGATTCCCAGCATCCCATATGCTCCCCCAAGCACTGCCAGGAGTATTTCCTGAGTGTAAAGCCAGGAGAAACCCCTGTGCATCACCGGGTGCGACTGGAAAAGCAAAACAAACAAATAAATAAATAAATAAATAAATACCCGGATACAGGACCAGAACTTTCCCATAGAGGTTAAGGCACTTGCCCTTGCATACAGTTAAGCCTCGCAGGGATGGTCCCCAAGTACCATATGGTCTGATTCAAACACATTCCCAATTAAAAGAAAAAACCTGATACATACTAGCGCAAGAAAAAAACTCTATGTATATAATTATTTTATCCTATTCTATTAAAAGACAATCAAATGGCAGTACTTGTAAATAGTTGTGTGCATTCAAATAGGACATTTACAATTAGTCAACTAAAAGTATCCTAATAGAAATTTTAATTTATGTATTCTTTACTAGAGATATACAGTTTGTTTAAGGAAAATATCAATTATGTTTTACAAAAAATTCTCAATTTTTTTTTCTGATCAGAATTCTTACTCTTATACCTTGGATTATCACCTTTATCTCCTAAATTCTTCCAAATGTACCGAAATATATTTGCTTTATCAACAATTAAAAGAATGTGGTTCAGCTCTTAAAACAGAATCTAATATAGTTTTAAATATTTTCTTTTATATTACAGATATTTATATTACAGATATTCTGAATTAAATATATTTTTCAAAGATTTTGAAAAAGCTTGATACATAAACTTGATACATACATATGGATACACATATACAGATATGTGTATCTATGGGGGGATGTTACTTTTTCATGATTACTATTAGATCTTATAATCAGAGAATTAAAAAAATATTATTAGTAATTAAATATACAGGTGCTATAAAATATCTTGAAAATAGGTGAGTTATTTACATGGGGAAAATAAAAGAATGAATGTGTTCTATAGCAACTTTTTTCTCTAAAAATAAAATAGAAATGCAATAGAATTAAAATTTATTTCAAATGAAATTTTCCTGAGGGAAACTTTGGAGGGAACCAGCTACTAGATGGTTTGATTAGTCTTTTGCCCCTATTGGCAACATCCTATTATGACATCTTATTATCTCATTCCTACTTTGGACAAACTGGCAGGCTACCGAATGTAGCCTGCCC
>JAOXYA010000045.1:40008520-40021192 GCA_028565675.1 Sorex palustris | reverse complement strand
CTGTACATCCTTTGTCTTGGCAATGCACAGTCTGAGAAGCATTTTCTTCATTCAGATAATCAGAATGGCAACTAAAACAGAAATTTTAGAATGAGTAAGCTAAAATATTAAAATATGCATTTGGGTTGGGTTGGAGCTATAGCACAGCAGGTAGGGCGTTTGCCTTGCACTTGGCCAACCCGGGTTCTATTCCCCCATCCCTCTCAGAGAGCCTGGCAAGCTACCGCGTATATTGCCTACACAGCAAAGGCTGGCAAGGTACCCTTGAAGTAGTCGATATGCCAAATACAGTAACACGCATCACAATGGAGACGTTCCTAGGTGCGCTAGGGCAAATCGATGAAGAATGGGAGGACAGTGACAGTGACAGTGACATTTGGGTTACAGATGATATGTGAGTGTTTTTCAAATTCTTTATTTTTTGTGTTAGGGTGCATATAAGGCAGTGGTCAGGTCTAATTCCTGGAAAGGTTCAGAGTACTATACTGGATGCAAGGAAACAACCCCCAGTTTACTATTGGCCAGACAAGCACCCTATCCACTGTATTATCTTTCTAGCTAGCGAAATAGGAATATTTTGAAGAATTTTTTAAATGATATGCTATAACTAGATCTTTAACTGTTTTTTATTGAATGGTTACTTATTTTGTATAATGTACTATAAAAATGCAAAAATGTCATATTTAAAGTCTAATCCTCCAGAATTGAAGGTAGTGATAGCTAGAAACATGAAATATAAAATAGGGAATGCTTGTTTGGGAGAATATTTCTTTTTTTCTTTCTTTTTTTGGGAGGGTGAGTTTGGGTATTGCCAATGATATTCTATGCTTTCTATGCTTACTCCTGGCATTGTGCTCAAGGATCACTCTTGGTGGTGCTCAGGGGAATTTATGTGATGCTGGAGATTGAACCTGGTCGACCACATGCATACCTAGTGCCCAACTTCTTGTACTATCACTCCGGGATGTGGATAACTTTTTTGTTAATAATTGGTGCTAATTTTATAGAATTAAAATATTTCCAATAAAGGTATAATAGCCCATCTGTAGTAGCATATAACATTGAATGCCTTTTCTAAATGAAGCACATAAGCTAGCACATTTGCTAAACCTTTTATTATTTGAGTTTAGAGTGATTTTTACTTAAACTATTTTTTTTGTTTGAGTTTGTTTTTAATTTAGATTTAAATAGATTTCATAGTTAAGATCAATTATAAAAGGATACCTAGGTATAAAATTCAGGTTTTCCTTTATTTTCCTACCTGTAAAAAGGATCTTACAGTTTTTAGTTATACAATGCATTCATGGCCTTTGGAATTGGTGCTCTTCATCACATCATCAAGGAAATGCAAATCAACTGTAAATGAAATATTACCAGTGACAGTGACATATAGTAAAAAGACTGGAAACAACTAGTGTTCTCTGGGAAGTTGCAAAACTGAATCCTCATTCACTTTTGGTGGGAATGTCTGATTTGGTCTCTATGAAGATTTCACAAAAGTATAGAGCTTCTATATGACCCAGGAATTCCACTAATTTCTAACTCTACTAACATCACAAAGACATCAACTTGAAAAAATAATTTGGGTTTTTTTCCCCCATCCATTTTGGGCCACTGGATATGCTTAGGGTTTACTCTTGGTTCTGCACTCAGAATTACTTTTGATGGTGCAAGGGGAACCCAGTTAACCTGCCTTGAAGGCAAATGCCTTTCCCCTCCAGCACCAGAAAATCATTTTTGTTTCATGTGTGTATTTCAATAACAATTCACAATAGTGAAGATCTGAAAATAACACAATGATATATGAGTGGGTAAGGAAATTCTGGCTTATATTATCTATTTACAGCCATATATAATGCACACATACATATGGAATATATTATATTTGTGTATACGTAAATTAATATAGATATACACAACAAATATTTATCTGTAGTAAATATATAAATGGATAATTATTCACCTATAATGGGTAAAACATTGCAGTTTACTACAACTTACATGGAATTTGAGTGTATTTCTCTAAATGAATTGACTCAAAGAGGAAGGACCACATTCATATGTGGATCCTGAAGAAAAACAATAAGTAAATGAACAATGGTACATGATAACAGGCTCTAAGATTATACCCATAAATTATAGTTTGTTAAGAGGAAAAGAAAAGAAGATGAGAGGGAACCTAGAGACAGTGATAGAAGAATGTTCGACTCAGAGTTTTTGTGTGTTGGGGGAAGCGGGGATTAGCGGTGGTGAAGTGTAACAACATTGTATTCCCCCAAATCAATATGTTCTTGTAAATTATGGGCCTTAAGCTAAAATTTACAAGAGTGTTCTTAGGATGTAGAATTAATTGGAAGGCATCCACGGGTTCAAAACATGGTTCAGCTTATTAATTGTAAAAATAAAATTTTAATAATTTTGATAAAGATAAATATGTGAAGAGAATCTCAAGTATAAAGAATTGTGAAATATTTGAAACTTTACACTATGAAAGCATCTTTAGTCCTTAACAGCTATAGGCTTGCTTGATTTTTTATTTATTTTTAGAAGTCATTCAATACACTGCAATCCTACCTTACTACATTTTTAGCAATAGTGACAAGAAGCTGTTACTTATCAAGTCATGTTGTTTTTCCTAGATGGCTAAAGTTCTTTGACTACAGTCAAGAAAAAGAAAAGAGAACAAGTATTTTTAAAATAACTTGATTGATAACGAGTACTTCTGAAATGTGGCATGTTTTTTAAAAAACCAGCTTTGAAAATTTCATATACCACCTTAATACCATAGACTGTCATATTGATATAGTGCACACATTAAAATTTATTACCTTCCATTCTGAATGAATGAATGATTCAAGTTTACTTACTGTAAATTTCAATCTTCTTAAAGGCTTTCCAGGCAGTATTGCTTCAAAAATGACTAATCACCTGACAGCCATTGTGTTTTATAAATGAATATTTAAAAATGTAGTGATTGGTCTAGAATATAATTTCAAAATAATTATGAAAACCAACCACATTTGATAGTTTGATTTATGATTATCAGAATAACTTTGATTCTCCAGTAACTAGAATATTTCAGCTTCTAAACAATATTGTATAAAAGAAAAGTTATTTATAATGTTAAAATATTGTATGCCTTTAATGATTTCTTTTTTAAGTCAATAAAGCTAAGACATTTATAAACACCTGATGTGTACCTAGAAGCTATTTTGGAACCATAGTAGAGGCATAAAAATGGAAGTATCAGCTTTCCTTAAAGACAGCTATCATTTGTGAGTTTTGTGTTTATAGAATGTTTAACATTTAAATGGAGTAAAAGAGAGTTGACTAGTTTTTATCACTTTGACATTTATTTTCAATCAACAGAAGACTTTGAGGCTATTGTCTAGTTTATATTTAGCTATGTCATTTAAATTAGATTTCAACCAATAACTGGGAGGTATCATGCAGATGTTCACAATTGGGTAGAATTCAATAGTAAAGTTATTGTAGCCTCACCTTAGTAAACATATATATATATATATATATGTATAATGATGTATATATGTCTTTTGAACTTTTGAATTAGTTTCTGAGAATTTTGTTTTTAGTTAAAATGCAAACCAATAAGCATCTCATGATAACAAAAATCAGTAAGAAAAATCTTTCACAATATTTTTTAAGATAAAAGCATATAAAGAGATATTTTGGCAAAAGAATCAAAGTCTAGGAACAATTTTAGTCTCATCCTAGGTAAAGTGATGGTATAGGGAAAGAAAAATTAATGAATAATTTAGCACTGTTTTTGCCACTTAGGGGTGGCAAAAAAAAGGGAAAAAAATCAGAGACAGAGACTCAAAAGGATCAGCTGGAGAGTACAAAAATAGTAGTTGGTAACTTCTTTTTCCAAATCATGGGCTTTCCCACAGGAGACTGGGTATTATGTGAAAGCTTCTTTAAGCTATGTTTCAGCTCTCTAGTGCTTGCTTATGTAGTTAAGACTAAAAAAGCAGGGAACCACCTTCCCCCCACAGCCTAGACTACTTAGATTTGGATGTAATTAGCATGAAATTGATGGGGACAGAAATAAACGCTTGGATAAAGAAGTTCTATCTTGCCCAAAATGACAGTCAACATCTGAAAATGTCAGAGCCCAGAGAGATTAATATGGTGGGTAGGACATTTGTTTTGCACAGGAATGATCAGGCTGATCTGGGGTATTCCATATGGTCCCTTGAGCATCACCAGGAGTAATTTCTGACTGCAGAGCGAGAAGTAACCCTTGAGTATCGTCAGGTGTGTCCCCTACCCCCCCCCATTCCTGCAAAAAAAAAAAAAAAGTCTTCATACCTCCAACATACTTTCAGCCATACAGACAACCTCCAGAACTGCTAGTTGGAAGGTCACTTGGAATTCACAAAACTGGCAGCCCCAACTTTCTTATTAACATTAAAACCAGTAACCAACAACATCGCCAGGTATGACACAAAAAGCAAAACTAACAATTCCTCTTATCTTTGGGCTAAGGACTCTCCCCTAACCTGCACCCACGCTCCCCAATGTTATGACACTTCTGAATTTATCATGACAGTAGAGAAAGGGTGGAATCATAATTACATAGGGAACATGGTAAATGTTACAGAGGAAAAACTCCTATAACCTACTTCTTGTGGCAATTATTTCAACCCTTCATTACAGAAGGAAATAATATCAGTACACCTCATGTACAGATACCTGCTTCTGCTCTGATAAAGAACATTGATCTCACTTCAGTTATACTCAATGTTTGGGGATGTTTGGAGATTGGGTAAATTCCACTGAGTCCCACCAAGAGACAATTTCTGCACAATTCCTGGACAATTCCTGATGTCAGAGATATAGTATAAAATAATATGGCCATTTGTCTTCTTTTATTACTTTTAGTAGATTTATAGTTCTCTTTAAATAAGTATTTCACTTCATTTGTTAGGCAGATTATTAGTACTTGATAATTTTTTTGAGTGCAATTATAAAGAGAAATAGTTTTCTCTCTTTTATTTTGTTGTTGACATATAGTAATGCCATGGATTTTTGTGTGTTGATGTTGTGGATTCACTTTACTGTGATGATTTACTTGAGTTTGTTTAACCATCTTTGCATCCCTAAGGTAAATCCTACTTTGGTGATGGTGAATCAATTTTTACATATTGTTGGATTTGGTTTGAAAATATTCTGTTAGACATTTGAGTCTAGGGACTGGAATGATAGCACAGTAGGTAGGGCATTTGCCTTGAGTGTGGCCAACCCAGTTTTGATTCCTGGCATCCCATATGGTTCTCTGAGCACTACCAGGAGTGATTCCTGAGTGCAAAGCAGGAGTGAGTAACCCCTGGGCATCGCCAGGTATGACACAAAAAGCAAAACTAACTAACTAAATAAATAAATAAATAAAAAGAAAATCTGACTCTATATTTTTCAAGAATGGAGGTCTATAATTGACCTTTTTTGGTTGTGTCTCTGTCTGCATTTGACATGAGGGTGATTGAGAGAATTCAATTTTCTTTGACATATTGGAAGAACCTACACTTATTCGGAGTATTTTTTAAGAGATTGGAAGAAATTGCCATTAAACTGATATAGGCCTGAGTTGTTTTGGAGAAAACTTTTGATTTCCAATTTAATGTTTAATAGTAGTTGACTTATTAAGTTTCTATGATTTCAGGTTTTTCAGTCTAAGAAGATTATACGAGACAAAAATTTTATCCATTTCTCCTATATAATGGCTTTAACATATTCATAGAGGTGTCTTATGATCCTTTGAAATTCTGTGGTATCTATAATATATTATCTTTCATACTGATTTTGTTTATCAGGTTCTTCTCTTTCTTTTTATTTGTGAGTCTAGTTAATAGTTTGCTAATTTTATTTTAAGAACCAGCTCTTGGCTTCAATGATCTTTTGAATTATTGGGTTTTTAGTTTTCATTAAATTTATTTTGCTCTAATATAAGTGTCTGGGCCAGTAAGATAAAGTGATCACAAATTTAAAAGTAATTGCATTTTGTAAAATACAGCGGGTAGGGCCTTTGCTTTGCATGCGGCTGACCCGGGCTCAATTCCTCCGCCCCTCTTGGAGAGCCCCCGCAAGCTAACGAGAGTATCTCGCCCACAGGACAAAGCCTGGCAAGCTACCCCTGACATATTTGATATGCCAAACAAAGTAACAATAAGTCTCACAATGGATACTGGCACCTTCTCCAGCGAATCAAGGAACAATGGGAAGACAGTGCTACAGTGTTACAGTCTTAAATTGTTATTTATAAAATTTGTGCTGTATCAATCTATTAGCTTCCTATCTATTTTGCAACTTTCTGTCAAAGGATTACATTTTGATTTAAATAATTCAGTAGTTTATAGGAGGCCTAATCACATAGTCGAAATTTGGTATTGCTAAACTTTTTACACTTTTCTGGTAATATGAGATTCAAGTGAATTTTTCTCATAAAGAAATGTGATTGGGAGTTGAATTACCACTTCACTTCAAATTGAAAATCTTAAGCTTTAAAGAAGAGAAGCATACTGAGTATTTCAGGATACAAGAAAAAACTGAAAAAACTGAAAGATGTATGACATGCGTTATATAATATTTATGTCATAAAACATTTGTGATATATTAATATTTTGTATATCAGTATCTATATTCTGTAATTCCCATTATAGAGTAGAAAGAACTATCTATATTCTGTAATTCCTATTATAGAGTAGAAAGAACTTGACATCAGAAAATCTATAGTTCAAATTCTGCTATATTTCTACTTGGACATATTTGTTTTTCTCAGTTTCATTTTTGTCTTCTGTAAAATGGGGGAGGAAATTAATTAACTGGCACAAATCTTTTAGGAAATTCTGAAATAGTGCATGCAAATAAAAAAAGTTAATAACACTATACCATTATAAACACATATAAGGATATACGTAGTCCTTTTTTAATAGGGACCGAAATATCTAAAATTCTTTATGCAGATTGTCTTATTCTCCCTAGTTTATAACAATGAAAGGAAGATATTGAAGTACTGTGAACATAAACATATGGTTTGAAGTCACACCGCTTATGTAACCAAGAACCCAAAACCAAATTAGTCTGACTTACATCGAGTTCCTTCTAATACGCATTAGCACACAGAGCTAGGCATACAGCTGTTCAAGAAATTTTGTCCATTCTTCCTTAAGATGAATAGCCCAGGAGAGTGATTTCATTTGATGTTCAGGAAGACATATCCCTGTTTTCTATAGAATCAGAATACAAATGGTGAGTAATATAAAATCTTGCCACTTTCAATGTTTAAAAATAGAAACAAAGTTGTGGTGAAGGGGGTGGAGTGATAGCACAGCGGGTAGGGCGTTTGTCTTGCACACGGCTGCACACAGCTGACCCAGGTTCGATTCCTAGCATCTCATATGGTCCCCTGAGCACTGCCAGGAGTAATTCCTGAGTACAGAGCCAGGGGTAACCCCTGTGCATCACCGGGTGGGATGCAAAAAAAAAGTTGTGGGGAAAAACAGACAATTTAGAGGGAAGTTTTTCTGTAACCTCTATACTTTATTTTATACCTGAGACACATGTTTATTGGACTGTAGTTTTCCTGCCAGCGTTTCTCCCCAGGGCAGGGTCAATGCTCTTTTTCTCTCAGTAGTCTTTCATTGGGTTGAATTTGCTGCAGAGGAAAAAGATTCATTGTTAAGTTAGGAGTGTAAGTTCTATATCAGTCTAGTCAGCAGAAACCTGCTCGGCTTTACTTTTGACCCCACCAGTCCCTCGCAGGAGCACTGTATCTCAAACAATAGTGAGACTCTTTAGCTGACTCTTCTGAGTAGCCATGCACATTGTTCATTGTGACTAGTTTTACTTGTGATCCTCCTTTTGTTTATGCTTCTTCATTTAATCTCATCTCAGTCTCTAATGAGTCTGTTTTTGAATTGAGAGCAAAGTATTCAAGACTGTAAAGGCTCCATTTCCTTTCCATCAGTCTTCTATTTGTTCTATGAGTGCATACTTATATACGGGTAATCTGAGGCTGTAATTTTTTGGGCCAGGGGCCCGGACAAATAGTACAATGGGAAGGGCGCTTGCCTTGCACGGGGTCGACTCAGGTTCAATCTGCGGTATCCCATGTGGTTACTCCTCCCCCCACTCAGTCCTCCCATCCCTGCCGTGCACCGCCAGGAGTAACAGAATCAGGAGTAACCGCAGAGGTCGCCAGCTGTGATTCAAAAAAGAAGAAAAAAAAAAGATTTCTTCTTGCCAGAATGAGAGGTTATGTGCCTACACTTGGGAGCATTTACATGAGAGTTGTTATTAATGATAGTACTTCTCTACATAGCCAGAGTACTTTGCAACCCAGTAGCTAGAAGTAATAGTACAGCAGGGAGGGCTCTTGCCTTGCACACTGTGACCCGGGTTGAATTCCCGGCACCATATGGTCCTCCAAGCTCAGAGCTATGATGGATTGCTGAGTACAAACAGGATTAAGCCCTGAGCATTGCCGCTGTGCCCAAAACAAAACAAAAAAAATAATAAAGTACTTTGCAACCCAAGTTTAAAACTTCCACATTCTCTTTCACGCTCCTAACTACATATAATTTAGAAAAGCAAATAATAATATCCAAATCCACATATCAACAGAAATGACAATGAACTCTTTGTGAAGATATTTATGAATAATTTTGTAGATTATGGTGCCTCAGTTAAAAATAAAAGATAACTAATAATTAATAATCAAGTTCAAACCCAAGTATTTGAATGTCTAGATTCAGTGCTTTTGTCAATAAATAACAAAAAATAAAGTGAAATTTTTGAGTCATTTATTGTGAGTTACAATCAATAAATAAAATAACACTAACATATTTTAAAATATGATTTTCTGGATATTGCCTAAAAATCATGAGTCAACAATTTGTATCTTTTTTATATTACATTTAAATAAAAATGAAAGCACATGGCACTGTATGAATGAACTGTCTGCCATCCCACTCCTAGACTGAACACAAATTCTCATAAAAAGAAACTTTTCAGGATAATTCTGTTCAATCTGGAAGCTACTGCAAGTATTTTAAGCTTGTCAGGAGACTAAATCTGTAACGATTAAAAATAGATTGTCAACTTCAGATTTCAATTTTGAAGACATGTATTAAGTTTAGAAGACATCACTTCTTTCCTGAAACACAAGCTGAACAAAATGAAAATCAGAAACTTTTCTTGGATCCATTAACAAACTGTGGTCACAAGAAAGTTGCAGCCTTCCAATCTTGGAAGACACAGAGGACATTTTGTGTATGTGAAACCAGACTTAGGAGTCATGTATTAATTGTGTTTTTTATTTTCTGTCTGCTTATGTGTGGTTGATAGCTGAGGGCTTTCTTACCTTGCAGGAACTAAGAAAGACCCTCACTGTTAACTATTTTCTAGAAAGTTCAAGACATAGGATAGGAATTTTTCCTTTTGTGTGCAGAACTAACCAATCCAGAATCCACAACCCAACCACTTTTATTAGTCCCTTAGAGGAATTAAAGAAATTGAGCCTAGATTTTTAATTTTCCAAAACATAAAACAATGAGGCTCAAATTGTTTCTCTGATGAATCTTACCATCAATTTAAGGGATAAATAATACCAGTTTAAAATTTCTTCCAGAAAAGATAAGCAGAGTAAACATATATCAATTTATTTAGTGAATGTCCCCGTTACCCAAACTAGACAAAAACATTGAAGTGATCTAGCTGTAGCTGCCTTAAATGTGCCTAACTTGACTCCTATATCTAAGTGTCTGACAAGCTAGGAGAGACTAAGGTGTGTCCTGGCCCACATCCTCAGTTGTGCCCAGGAGACTCTGGGAGGCCCCATTGTCCATCAATTTTGCTGCTCAGTTTTCAGAATTTGCAGTCGCTTGATTCTCAGAATATGTTCAAATTATTTTGTAGCATCTCACTCTCTTCACTTGATTGAGTCAGAGCGCTTTATATATAACTGATTCCTTTCTAGAATTGGCAATGGGTCTCCTGCTTGCTCATTTCCCAGAACTAACTAATCTAGAGAAAGTAGAGAATTCCTTCCAAAGCAGCTCAGAGACATGCAATGAAAGACTCCCGACATGTGAAAGATCTCAACCTGTCAGTATGACCAGTGGTCTATCTTTTCATGAACTCACTTTAATCTCACTTAAACCATGTTGCTCTCTGAGTAAATTATTTTACCATTTCACTGCTTGGACCCAGCAGGACCTGGGTTCAAACTGCTCTTCCTGGAACTGAAGTTCAGCAGGTAGGGCGTTTCCCTTGCATGCAGCTGACCCAGGTTGGATTCCTAGCATTCCATACGGTACCCTGAGCACCGCCAGGAGAATTCTTGAGTGCAAAGCCAGAAGTATCCCCTGAGCATCATCAGTTGTGACCCAAAAAGCAAAAAAAAAAGGTCTTCCTTCAAATATTGCTAAATTTTAAAACAATAAATTACCACTATGGAAAAATCATCAAAAAGATTAGAAGAAAAAATTAGCAAATCAAACCTAGCATAGTACAAGGTAAACTATATATCATTTATATTCCGGACAAGTGGAATTTTTTTCATTAACATGCACAGTTTGAGTAGCATAATACTCGTTAAATATTTTAATATCTGTTAGTCATTTTAATCTTACAGCAACAGAATGCAGAGGAGAATTGTGTGACCATCTAAATTGAGACAAAATAAACAAAATCCAAAATCCATTTATTATAATAATAAATCTCAACAACTTAGGAGCAAGAGGATTTTGCCCAACTTGATGAAAATTATATCTATAAAAATTCTCACATTCCTTTTCATAAAGTGTACCTTGGAGCAACAGCACAGCAGGTAGGGTGTTTGCCTTGCACACGGCCTGAACCCAGGTTCAATTTCTCTGTCCCTTTCCGGAGAGCCCGGCAAGCTACCAAGAGTATCCCACCCATATGGCAGAACCTGGTAAGTTCCCTGTGGCATATTTGATATGTCAAAAGCAGTAACAACAAGTCTCACAATGGAGATGTTACTGGTGCCCACTCGAGCAAATTGATGAACAGGAGAACAGTACCACAGTGCTACCTTTTATATCATGTGACTTTTTATTGCTGTCTTTTCTCCCCAAACTTATGTCCTAGAACTAATTAGTAGTAAAATGCTGGTTAACTTATAAGTGAAAAACAATTTAAACAAATACCTAGTCAATAGTCTTCAAACTTTCAAATTAATCCAGACACAAAAGGTCTGAGAAAGTATTTCATAACCTAAAGGAGCCTAAGACTTCTCCATTACTAAATCCCATGTAGAGTACAATGGAGATTCGGATTTACAAAAGGACATTAGCTAAAAGCTTGAATAAATTCAAATAAAGTATAGACTTTTGTTAATATATATCAATATTAGTTCTGTAATTTTGTAAAAGTTTGTCTAAGATTTTTAATATGGAAGTAATTTGTAGGTATATATGAATTCTATTATATTTACATTTCTTTTATGAATATGTACATATATAAATCTATTCTAAAAATAGAGTTCATTTGTAAAAAGATATTAGAGAGATAAGGTGTCAGTCTTAGCATCTCCTAAACATTTGGTTCATATTGAAGGATGCTCAGTGTTTGCTGAGCTGCGGATCCTTACATATATCCTATTGTGTGTGTGTGTGTGTGTGTGTGTGTGTGTGTGTGTATTAATCTCTCGTGGGCTCTTAGGTTGTTTTCAGTTCTTGGGTACTGTAAATAAAACTGCCATTAACATTGACATAAAAACATCTCTTTTAATTTGTTTCTTTATTGTTGGTAAGTAACCAGAAGCTACATATTTGTATTTTATAGCATTTTCAATTTTTCCGTTGAGAAATATCCATACTACTTCCCTGAAAGGTTACATCAATTTATATTCCTACCAACATTATTTTATAAGGGTTCCTTTCTCTTCAGATCCTCTCTAAAGCAGTTTCTTAGCTCTTGAATGTTAGTCTTTCTCACAGGTGTGAGGTGATATTTCATTGTTGCTTTGCTTTACATTTCCAAACAAAATGTCACATGCCTATAGGGCAGCTCTGTGAGTATGTGTGTGTGTGTTTGCTTGTGTGTGTATGTGTGTGCATGTACTTAGGCCATCACACAACTGTGCTCAAAGTTTGCTCCTGGCTCTGTACTCAGGGATCACTCCTGTGGTGCTCAGGGGATCAAATGGGGTGCTTGGGTTCGAACCTAGGTTGGTTGCATGCAAGACAAGTATTCTACCCACTGCATTATTTCTCTACCCCCATTAACTTTTATTTTTAATTTAATTTAATTTTAGGCACAATGGTTTATGAAATTGTTAATGGCAGAGTTTCCCTCACACAACATTCCAGCACCACATCATCTACCAAGTGTCCCTGTGTTCCCCCAATATCCAGTCCCATGATAAACTTCATACTGTCCACCAGATATCAGTGTCTGTTGCCTTTGGGAATTTGTTATTCACCACTATGTTTCATTATAACCCACTAAAGAGAGAGATTATTTGGTGCATATTCTTTTCTTTATTCTTTTGCATTCTATCAAATAGTTTGATTTTCTGATTTGTATTTTCTTTCGTTATCCTCATATAGGGCCGGCTGCAATAGCACAGCGGTAGGGCGTTTGCCTTGCACGCAGCCAACATGGCCGACCCGAGTTCGATTCCTC
>JAOXYA010000045.1:39492335-39519842 GCA_028565675.1 Sorex palustris | reverse complement strand
ATGCAGTCGGGCCGGCATAGCCGGCTTCGATTCCTCCGCCCCTCTAGGAGTACCGAGAGTATCTCACCCGCACGGGACCCTCAGACGGCCCCGCCCAGGAAGCCCCGCCCCCTACCGCCCTCACCACGCCCCCTACAATTATACCACGTTCGAGGACCGCCTTCGCCACGCCCCTGACCGACTTTGCCACGCCCTTATCCCCCGCCCTTGCCACGCCCTCACTCCGCTCTCGCCACGCCCCCGGGCCGCCCCTGCCACGTCCCAAGCCCGTCCCAGCTAGGGGCGGTTCCCGCGGGGCTAGGGCGGGACCCGGTGGCCCGACCCTTCCCGCTTCCTCGCCAGCCTGCCTGAGGGAGGGGTAACGGTAAGCGCTGCCCTGCGCCCCACCCAGCCGGGATGGGAGAGTGTATGTGTGTGCATTGGAGGGTGGATAGACCCGGGGACCCCCAGGGGGAACCCGGCGCGGGGATGGAGGGGACGGGGCTCTGGAAAGGGGTGAAAGCAGGCGCTACTCAAGTCCAGGTCTAAAGGGGGGCTTAGGGCGCGCGCCCTGCGCTGGCCGCGCCTGCGTCTCCCCCTCCAGTCCCCCACCTGCCCCCCAACTCCCCCCTCGCCCAGTGCACCTGGTCCGGCCGGATAAGCTGCTGATCTGCAAGTCCCCAGGTGCGTCCCGGCGCCCGTCTTGCACAGACGCTCCTCCCCTGAGCTGAAACTGCAGGGCATGGAGGGGGTTGGGCCGCGGGCGGGGGTCCGCCGGGGTTGCGTGGTGCAGACGCGGGGCTGCCGGTCGGGGTGCCGCTCCGGGTAAGTCAGAGGACGGATACCCGTGATGGCACACATCGGTGATCGGTGAGATACGGGGATGGACGGAGTCGGTCATCAGGCAGCGGGCAGGGGAGGAAGGGGGAAGGGGGAAGGGGCTGGTTTAGGGATGGGACGGGACAGCCCTGGAGCGATGGAGCGTCCAGGGGAGCCGGGTACTTTGTGGCGGTGAAAGGTGCCGTTACTGTAATACAAAAACTCTGACCGTTCATGTTGCTGTAACCGGTTCTCCTCAATATAATAAAGGGAAAGTAACAACAGAAACTGGAGCGAGGAACATTGCTCAAAGCGCTGGAGTTTTACAGGAGCCCGGGTTCAACAGCCAGCAATGCGTGATTTCCAAGCACCATGAGGGACAACTCGTCCCCTCCCACCTAGCACCCTAGCACCTAACTGGGGTAGTTCCTGAGCGCTGCAAGGTGTACTCTCTCCTCCTGCCCCCCCCCCCAGTCAATCATTAGAGAATGAGTAAAACTGGACAATATCAATCCCCAGTTCAAATCAGCAAGCCTGAAATCCAGCCTACCCTAGGCTCCATCTGCTCCTGATTTGGTAAGACAGATTTGCCTGAGCCATAGGACAGCTGGGTAGGACACTGCCTGCCCGGGTTCCATCCCCGGCCCCCTCGATGGCCTCCTGAGCCCCACCACCAGGAGTATCTCTGAGGGTAGAGACAGGAGGAAGCTCTGAGCAGTGCTGGGTGTGAGCCCAAAACAAAAAACAAAGATAATTGTGGGGTGCCTCAGCATTTGGGGATACAGAGCCAAGATAACTGGCTGGCAGCGGGACAGATAAGTTTTCCTAGAAGGATTCCCTGTGACACACCCGAGCCTCTCAGCCTCTTTCCCTCCTCTCCCTTCATTTCCTCTTCTCCAAAGGACAGAAGTCCCCAAGCAGGACCCACACTGTGTTTGAGGCCAGACAAACGCCCAGGCTTCCAAATTTCCCAGAAGACCAGGCCGACACCGGGAGGTTGGGTCGAAATGAAGGCCCCCTTCCTGCCGAGGTCGATGCTGTATCTCCCCAAAACCACCTCCTCCTGCCAGAAAAAGGCATCCCATGGTCCCTTCCTCTTACCCTGTGCCAGTCAGTCGGAGCGGTGGCCCCCAGGGGGATCTTATATTCCTGGGGATCCCTGAATTAGTTGGTTCAAGCGTCGTTCAGCATCCCTGGAAGCTGGGAGTGTCTGGGCGGGAGAACGTGTTCATGCGCTGCTTGGCCCCAAAGCACGAGCCTGTTGGTTGTTGGGGTTCCTGCTGGGACAGGGGACAAAACCCACTTGCCTTTTGTCCACCAGGAAGGACTAAAGCAAGAGGGAGGTGGCACTGACCCTAGGTGAGGAGTTGTCAGCCTCTCCTCCACCCAGGGGCCACAGAAGTGAGGGACATCCCTCTGCGGGGTGTGAGTCGTGAGGAATGAGAAGTCCCCATCTCGGGAGCAGGCATGGAGAAGGACTGGGCAGTGGGGTCCGGGGTCCGGGCAGGGGCCCACAGTTCGGGCATAGGACTGGAGTCTGGCCAGGCCCCATGTTGCCAATCACAGGAGAATGGAGGTTCCTGATCCTCCAGCCACCCCCATTGAGGTCGTCCTACCTCGCCGGACTGAGGCAGACACTGATGTTGGGTTCTGGGTTCTGGGTTCTGTGTGGCACATCAGATCTGGTTTCTGGTCACCAGTACAAACCAGGCATGACCCTGCAGGACATAGGAACGGGGTGGGGAGCAATGATGCTGGAACAGTTGTCAGGGAGATCCTAGCTTCATAGATGACCTGATTGGGTGGGGAGGCCCCAGAGCCCAGTCCCAGGACCAGAATGTGACCCTTCCCCTTCCTATGCCATTCTCCTTGGAGAAACTCAACCTCTGGGCCTCTTCAGGGAGAGAGCTCCTGCTTTGAAGGGTGTGGAGATTCCCGGGTCTTCTGATGGCTGCATCATATTTTGTTGTGTCTCTACCACACTTTCTTCTTTTTTTTCTATTTTCCTACTTTATTTTTATTTATTTATTTTTTTAGAGCATTACAAAGCCATTCATGATTGGATTTCAGTCATTGTTTCAACGCCCATCTCTCCACCAGTATACATTTCCCAGTACCAGTGCCCCCAGGTTCCCTCCCATCACCCCCCCCCACTCCTTTCCTGCCTCTTTGGCAGATGCTTTTCTTCTCTCTCCCCACCCCCACTCCCCCTCTCTGTGTCTCCCCTTTTGGGCATTATGGTTTGCAATATTGGTACTGAAAGGTTATCAAAAAGATCCCTTACCTACTTTTTTTTCCCCCTTACCTACTTTTGGGGCTGGAGTGATAGCACAGCGGTAGGGCGTTTGCCTTGCAAGCAGCCAACATGGCCGACCCGAGTTCAATTCTTCCGCCCCTCTCAGAGAGCCCGGCAAGCTACCGAGAGTATCTCGCCCGCATGGCAGAGCCTGGCAAGCTCCCCATGCTGTATTCGATATGCCAAACACAGTAACAACAAAGTCTCCAGTGGAGACGTTACTGGGCCCGCTCGAGCAAAATGTTTCTAATATTAACATCTTAACATATACTTAATATTGTCAATCCATAACACAGCGAGTAGGACGTTTGCCTTGCATGTGGCTGACCTGGGTTCGATACCTCCGTCCCTCTCGGAGAGCCCGCCAAGCTACCAAGAGTCTCCTGATCACACGGCAGAGCCTGGAAAACTTCCCGTGGAGTATTCAATATACCAAAAACAGCAACAAGTCTCACAATGGAGACGTTACTGGTGCCCACTCGAGCAAATGGATGAACAGGACAGTGCTACAGTGCTACTTAATACTGCATTTGTTTTCACTAGAGTGTATTTCCAGTTCTAGGGGGGGCGGGGCGCAAAACCACTCTCCGGCCCGCGGAGGTGCTCCTAGGATCCGTAGGTGCAGGGAAGGACCAACAGAATGAACACAAGACACAAGAGACAGAGAGCAGTTTAGAAACAGAGAGAAAAGGGGACAGGCTTTATTGAGGGACACAGGCTCTTTATACAGGGTCCGGGGGCAGCCCAGTCAGAGCAGAAGCAATATAACCATACATGGTAAGGTCAGCTTTACATAGCATTCAAGGTAAACATTTATACATCAAAGGGTCTTATGGCAGTAGCTGCATCCTGAGCTTTACATTTGTATATCAAAGGGTCTTATGGCAGTAGCTGCATCCTGGAGGTCACTATAGATAAGGCCAGATAAGATAACTGTCAGCCTGATGTATGTGGCTATAGATCAGGTATCTGCTGAGGTCAGGAAGTCCTGGGAGACTGTCACCAATGGCTGTCCCAAGCAGTTCCTAACATGGGAACCATGGCCAGGGTCTATGAGAGGGCTCTTGGCTTCCCACATTCTAGAGTTTCTATTGAGTTATTTTTTTATTTATTCCACTGTAATTTGACACAAATTACTGTGGCACCAAAAGAAGAAATCATATATTTATTCACACTGAAATTTGAAATGCTTTCTACCACAATTTTCCAAACTTTCCTCTGATAATTGCCGCAGGGTTTGTTTACAAAGTTTTCCCATTCTTAAAGTTTTTGCTTCACTGGGTTTGGGATGAGGAAGAGTCTGATCACCAGAGTATTTGAAAGACATATTAAAGGACAAAGTAACTGGAGTCTTTTATTTTGTAAAGTACTAAAGTAGTTTGGAGAAAAAAAAATGACTAAATCTTACACACATATTACTTATGCATTTCCTGGATTAGATAGAGGACTGTAAAGAAGTACATTTAGACTGTTTTTCTATCTTGCCCTTTAAACAAAAAAATAAAATGACAAGATTCTAGGTAATTGGCTTTCTGTTCCGTTAAAAGTACACCAAATAACAGCCTTTTACAAGAGAGCTGGGGATGGTTGTTCCAGCCCTAAGAACATGAAAGGAATCATCCTGTCAGTCTTCGACTCCACTGCAATTGTCCTTAACGAAAGTAAAGAAGGAATAATGCTTTGCTATTAGAGTAACTCAGAAGCCCAGTTTACTAGTCCAGCATGACTGGCCCAGGCCCCCAACCCCACCCCAACCCAGTACCCTTATGAGTAAACAGTCAAGGTTCAAATGAGGAACAAAAAACACATTTCTTGTTAACATGTTCATTGTAATTCTTTCTCTTTCCATTGTCTTGTGTTCCTTACAACAGGCCTTGACTTACCAGTCATCAGTATAAAAAAAAAAAGAATAACCAGTAACGCATATCGTATAATATTATTTAGGTCTAAGAAAATCATTTTGATTACCTGAAATGTGCATTTAAGAGACTTTATGACAATTTACTGAATTTTTGTGCTTCCAAATACCACCTGTAATTTTCAGTCTTTGAACTTTTGAAAGGGATATAATTTCAAAGAGAAAAATTGGTATAATTAGAAAGCAATGTCACTATTAAGAATGAACAAATCAGGCCCAATTTAGATAAATAATAGAATGCAGTCTGTAGCACCACCATGAAAGGAGTAATTATAGCTAAGGTTGGATGATGAGGAAAAAGGATCTTTGACAGAAAAATGTCCTAACTCTGAATTTTGGTTCCATTATATGACTGAAGGTACATTAAGCAAATAGCCCCTGAGAGAAATGCCTGGCTTCTTTAGGTGCTAGAAATGGGACTACTCACCCAACCAAGATGGGGAAAATTATAGTAAAATCTCATTTTCCCCTTTGTAATCATCAGTAGCAAATGCTTAATATCAAATGATTTAATTCCATTTGTACTTTGTTTCCACCTTCCCAGATCCCCCTCCCTTATTAGGAAGACTTGACACATCAAGTGATAAAAGAATATATATCCTAAAAAGCCAATAAAGACCAAACAAAACAAATTAGTTTCAAATCCAGAAAAAGCTTCTATTCCTTCTTTCATTAGAATATTTTGTTACAAGTATGGAATTTCATAGGACTAGCAGTTAGTGCCCCTTTACTAAACCCAGGCAGCACTTAAGAGTCTCAAAGAGAACATCAAAGAGATAATGCAGTAGAAAATAATTCCTACACAGAGCCTGCACATCATTCATGTGCAAAAAAAGTGAGCTTTTGAAAAATGAAGGAAAAAATATAAGGTTGGCAATTACTATCTAGACTCATCACAGTCTGTTTGGAAGTTGTACAAAAACCATCAAGCTGAACACGTGGTCCAGTCACTGTTTAACTTTGTTAGTGCCCATGTGAAGGAAGAACAGAGACTTGCTCGGGCTTCAGTTCTCTCAGCGCCTCAACCTGAGCAGTTTCAAACAGGTATCAGGCACCGCCTTGATCTTTCTTGTGGCGCTAGCCCCTCAAGAATGAACGGATGAGAATAATCAGTTTTTCTCTGTCTTCTTTTTTCACTTTTTAATTTTGATTGCATTACCTTCAGCCTAAGGATGACATAAATCGCAGGTTGGTGCTAATTGTATCTCTCTCAGTGAGTTCACAAAAACACCAGTTGCATATATAGATGGATGTATCTTTGAATGTCTGTCTAAAAGACAGCCCTAAATAAGAATCCTAGTCTGACTTTAGTAAAGAATTCACAAGCAAAGTTTGGCCTTGTAGCTGGTCATGCTGGATTTTAAAAGCATCTGACTGTACAGTCGTCTGTAAGATATAAGAAGTGTTGACTATTCTTTAGTTGCTCTTACACATAAGTCACACTTTTTGTTAAGTAAAAGGCCACATTTTAGATACAGTATTTTAATTAAATTGGCATGATTGGGAGGCCGAAAAAATAAAGGGACCACTGTTAGCTTGTCCTTAGCCATTGCTTTTTGCCAGGCTAATGAGCACAACCTGAAACCCAACTGATTCTTCCTCTGTTCCAGGAAATAGTGAAAAGATTTCTTCAATATTCAGACATGGTAATAGAACCAATTAAATGAAGCTAAGTAGAAAACTAATGTCCCCTCACAGTTTCCGAAATGGCATTCACCATCTCTGTAGAGGTGAACATGACTAATTAAGTCCAGTCATATCTTATGATGACCTGTCTGAAGGATGAGGGGTGTACAATTGCACAGCAGGGGTGCAGAGGGGACACAGTACTGGGGGAGGTGGGACACAGGGACACGAGGGAGGAGTGCCGGACCCAGACTCTAAGAAAGAGCTGCTGTGGGACAGAAGGCAGCTGCTTCTGGGTGGCCAGCAGACTCCCTGGGATCAGCCTGACTGTCTAGCTGGGAAGCTCAGTCACCACTGGATTCTCTTGGAGTGCTGCTGTCAACCCAGCCGATAAGACTCCCAGTGACCCTTCTCCACCCCAGGAATGTGTCTGTTAGGGGGCAAACAGGATCTAGAAGCCTGTCCTGTCCCACTCCTCAAGAAACTCAGCAGCTAGGAAGGCCAGGAAGGAGGCCACAAAGCAGGAGTGGACCCTCCAGCAAAGCAACACTACACGAGCCAAATGGGAAAGAAGACCTAGTTCCCTCCTTCTTCAATCCCCTGCACCATATTCCGATCACTTCCCTCCAGCCCGGCCCCATTTGCATGGTAGTGGATGAGCTAAAGCAGGAGCAAGAAGCAAGTTGGGCAACTTCTCAAATACCCTCACAGAGCGAAGCAATACAAGGCCTATCTGGGACTGAGGGATTAGCCACGAACTCACAGTTGGCTAGGATCACTTGGGTGGCAGTTCTAGGGGGGTGTACTTGGCAATGTAGGGTGGTGCGTTCAACTGAAAGCCCTCACATACAAAGCATCTGTTCTATCACTGAGCTCATCTCTGGGAGGCTTTTTCCCACAGCTGACTTGATTCTGACACACCCTAGCTGCCTCACTGCAGTGCCCACTGGGATGGAAGCAGCAGTGATGCAAGCAGCAAAGCACTGGATCCAGAGCTGGAGCAATAGCACAGTGGGTAGAGGGTTTGCCTAGCACGCGGGCGACCCGGGTTCAATTCCCAGCATCCCATGTGGTCCCCTGAGCAACACCGGGAGTAATTCCTGAGTGCAGAGCCAGGAATAACCCCTGTGCATTGCTGCGTGTGACCCAAACAGCAAAAAAACAAAAAAACAAACAAAAAAAAAACAACCACTGGATGGAGCAAAGCCTTCTGAAATCAGATGGAAGTTGTTCTCAGAGTGATGGGGTAGAGTCACTCCTCTCTTCTGGTTAGAGTGAGGACTAGATAGGGCTTGATTAAGTATTCAAAACTGCTGATAACTGCTCTTCTTTCTTATGAAAGGTAGGGAACACTATTTCAATTTTCTCATGGCATCAGTTAGTCACTGGTTTTACCGGCCTGAGACTATATGAATTTTTACAACACATCATAACTCAAAAGGATCGCTGTCCACTAAGGTTTGTCTTTTCATTTTTGCTGAGGAGCTTTGTGACTTGGTTTCCTCTCCAGCCCTGGCCCACTCTATCGAAGTGGTAGCAGGTAGCAAGGGGTTGGGAGTGTGAGCTGTGTGTCTTCCAAACTTCCTCCCAATGCACCCTCTCCTCAGAGCTTCCAGACAGGAGGATGTCCTAGGGGCATTGTGGAAGAGGGAGACATAGAGACCTCTCACAGGTAGTCAGGAACCTTTTATTATCTGAAGGAAGGAACTTCCCTCTCTGCAGGAGCCAAACACCTAGAGTGTGTTTCCAGGGGCTGGAGTGATAGCACAGCCGGTAGGGCATTTGCCTTGCATGCAGCCAACCCTGGTTCGATTCCCAGCATCTTATATGGTCCTCTGAGCACCGCCAGGAGTAATTCCTGAGTGCAGAGCCAGGAGTAACCTCTCTGCATCACTGGGTGTGACCCAAAAAGCAAAAAATAATAATAAGACAAAGAATGTGTTTCCAACCTGCAGACATTATACAGGGGGTTAAGAAGCTTGCCTTGCAAGCAGCTGACCCTGGTTCAATTCTGGGTTTTGGGCACCACCAGAGATCACTCCTGAGCACAGAGTCATGATCAGCCCCTGAGCACTGTGGAGTTTGGCCCAGAGACCAAAAAAAAATTTAGGATATATTTAGGGGTCAGGAGACAGTATAGGGGTTAAGGCACATATACTGTATCCCGCTGACCTGGGTTTGAATCTCTGGCACCATATATAAGCCCCTGACCACTGAAGGAGTGATATTTGAGTATTGAGCCAGAAATATCCCCTGAGCACCTCTAGATGTGGCTTCCCCCAGTCATAAAAATAATATATTTCAAGGGTCCAAGGATGTGGCTCAGAGGTGAGGCTTGCAGGCCTGAGGTTAGGTGCTGAGTCCAAGCACTGCCCCACCATGACCAAGTGAGCATTCCCCAGTGAGCACCGCAAGTAGCTGGGCTCCACCCCCTTCTGCAACAAGGATGACATCAAAGTGGAAAGAAGGAGGAACTAAGCAACAATAGCAAAAAAGGAAATGTTCAGAACAGCCTCAGTCCATCCACATATCACTGTCTTACAGGAACATCAACTTAAAAGGTTGCACCCACCGGAAGATAGGGTGCCAGGACAAATATTGGTATGGATCGAAGAAACATGGTCCCTGACTAAGACAAATGAGCCACACTCTTGAGTCAAGCCTGACCTCTCTCTCTCTCTCTCTCTCTCTCTCTCTCTTCCATCTCTCTGCTGTTCTCCTGTTAGAGGAAGAAATGGAAGGACACATGGGTCTGACAACTCTTTGGCATGTATACAGCCACGACTCAGAGGCAGACCTGAGATTCCAACCCAGGTGCCAGTCCTGCAGGTGCCACAGTTGCTTCTGAGCCTGACTTTGCACCTTGGCAGAATGAGAGCTTGCAAAGGTTCCATCTCCTGCCCCTTGCAGCAGCAACAACCAGGAGATCAGTCAAGATAAGGAAGGAGCTTTGATATCTTTTGAGGAGAACAAGGTCCTGAACTAGTCCAAACCGCTGTGATGTGTGGTTGAACTGTGGGTCCCAGTTATCTAGGTTGCTTGACAGTTGTCACGTAGGCACATGAGTCCTTACTCAGAAGCTTGTAACAGCTGTTCAGTAGCTCTTCCCTGCCACCGACCACCTTGCCCCCACGACTCTCAGGAATGGGCCTGACTTTTCCTAATTATAGGTGAGGAAGCAGAGAGCAGTAAGGGGGTGTCTGCTCCCAAAAGTCACACGTCTGCTAAGAGCCCGTGTTGTGACTGAGTTTGGAGCATCCCCTGAGTCACCTCTCCTGCTGGGACGTGCAGGGCAGGGGCACGTCCGGAGGCAGATCCTGGTGAATGCACAGTGACACTGCCGCCACCAACACCGCCACCAATACCGCCGTACCCTGAGTCCTGAGCATCCTGAGGGCAAACCAGGCCATCTGGCAGGTGCTCTAACTTTCTCCACAACTCTGCTCGGGGCCTCTTTCTGCTGAAAGAGACTTTCTCCATGGCAGGAGCGGGGAGGGCTGCTAATCACTGTTGGGGCGGTCTCTCGTGCTCCTCCTGGGGTCTCTTCATCTAGCATAGACCTGCGCTGCCTACTATTTTAAAATGTATTTATTTTTTAGTTTAAAAAGCTTCTTGTTTTGCAATATTTTTGGATTTTTTTTTACAACATAGTCACAAGATCATGAGAGTACCTGTATGCCCTTTACCCATTTTACCTCATTATTGAAGTCCCCTTATCTTATACAATTTTATTAACTTATCAACCTTTTGTTTTTGACCAAGACCTCAGTGCACAGGGGGTGTTCCTGGCTCTCTGCTCGGGAGTAACCCCTGGCAGTGCTTGTGTGACCATATGTGGTGCTGAAACCAGGGTCAGCTGCGTGCAAGGCAAGTACAATCTTGCCAGCGGTACTATCTCTTTGACCCCAGGTTTATGAACTTCTAGAAAACAACATGAGTACAGGACTAAATTTACCTAAATTTCATACGTCACTTAGTTGTCACTGTATTTTTCTGATGAAAGACCATTTTGCTCCATGATCCACTGTATTGCCCTTTAAATGAGTATCAATAAGAATAAGAGGTACCTGCTTCCTGTCTGCCCTCCTGGACAGATCACATCACACAGGGCCATTTGTTCACTTATATCCAAACATTAAAATTGTCAAAAAACTTAAAAATGACATCCAGGGGCTGGGGAGAGGGCACAAGGGTCAGTCAGGCATGATACTTCCCATGTGCACAAGAACCCCAGTTTGATCACCAGTACTACATCCCCCGGCCCCCACAGCACTGCTGGGTGTAATCCTGGAGGACCCCAAGCACTGTCAGACTGACCTTGGTGTTTGCAATATTCTCCCAGCACTGCAGAGCCCGAGCAGCACTGCATACTCAGGCCCCAGCATTGGACCATCTGCCCCAGTTGATCCAGTATCACTGAGAGGTCCCCTCCTCAGCCCCTGCCCCCTGCCAATTCCCCCCAGCATGACTAGGAAGGCCAAAATTAAATAACAAATAAATTAATTAAAATAGACATCCATCAGTCACTGCTAACAAATACAAACCAGTGACTACAAAGGGTTTGATGCCCCTGGAAGAAAAATTCCCAGAGAGCTTTAATGATCCTGACTTTCTTTCTTCTGTTTTTTTTTTTTAATTTTTGGGTCACACTTGGCAATGCACAGGGGTTACTCCTGGCTCTGCACTCAGGAATTACTCCTGGCAGTGCTCAGAGAACCATATGGGATGCTGGGAATAAAAGCCGGGTCGGCAGCAAGCAAGGCAAACACCCTACCCGCTGTGCTCTTGCTCCAACCCCAGTGATTCTGAATTTCAAGGTCATTGGGTAACTGAACATAGGTTCCTGAATGAGCCAAGCTCAAAACTCTTCCTAGGGTCACAAAGATGATATTAGAGGTTAAGGTGATTGCCTTGCATGTGGCCAGCCTAGATAGGATCCCTGGTACTGCATATGGTCTCTAGGCAGTGCCAGGAGTGACCCCTGAGCACCACTGGGTGTGGCCTCAAACCAAAGTCATTGTAGATTTGTTTTGTTTTGTTTTTAGGCCTCACCTGTGATGCTCAGGGGCTACTTCTAGCAGTACTTGGGGAAACCATATCGGATGCTGGGGATCAAACCTGGGCTGGCCACATACCTTACCTATTGCTCT
Organism: Sorex palustris; assembly: GCA_028565675.1. Taxonomy (NCBI): domain Eukaryota; kingdom Metazoa; phylum Chordata; class Mammalia; order Eulipotyphla; family Soricidae; genus Sorex; species Sorex palustris. Next base: position 39,508,054 of record JAOXYA010000045.1, on the reverse strand, counting down.
GAGCCCAAAATTCTTTTTAAGGGTCATAACATTTCTCAAAACTTAACTACTGAAGGATTACTTGTTTCTTAGATGGTAAAAGTTAAGAGGAGATGTTTGAAAAAAACAAACAAATCCAACAAAACTTCTTACAGGTTGGCGTCTTACGGGTTGATTCCAGACTCCTCTGATTTGTTGTGTCCTGCTCTGTGATGGCTGAGCAACTGCTCTGTACAGAGCAAGAGAATACAGTGAGGGCCAGGGCTGCCCAGAACACGAGTGCACCCGAACCACGAGAGCTGTGACTTACATGTGCATAAACCTGAGTTCTCACTTTACAGATGTTCACACATATCACCATCCTTCACCGGTCTGTCTCCAACACCTGTGAGTCTGGGTGAGATCACATTGTGGAGAGAAGCAGGACAGTGCTCCCTAGGCAATGGGTCCCTGTTCCAAGGGCAGGAGTCAGTGTAGGTCAGCCACTGAAGATTTTTGCATACAATACTGGCTGTGGACAGTCCCACCACCAAAAATGCAGAGTTGGAATTCAGGCCTGGATGTTGGCATCACCTGTCCAGGGTTCTTTGTTCAAGGGACACCGAGCCAGGTCTCATGGATATGGGGAGAAGCAGAAATCGTCTGGCCTCCTGTCCCAGGAGTTGTCCAGAGTCTACTGGCTCTCATAGAGACAGAACACAGAAGGTTGAGGGGAGGCACCAACAAAGCACCAAGGCGTACAGATGGGAAGGCAAGTCAGATTTGGGTGGGAGACAGCTCAATCCTGGTGAAGACACTGCATTTGAAGTGGGCCATAAAAGATGAGGAAGGTAGAACTGGAGGGCTGGGTGTTCATGGGAAAATGCCTTCTGCTTTGAAGACACAAGAGGGCAAAGCATATCTGGGAAAGGAAGAGAAGTCCCGGGTGGCTGAATTAGAGCACAGATACAGGTAGGAAGAGAGATTAGAGATGCACAGTGGGCAACTCATAAAACTGGGGTGTTGTCCTTATTCTCATATTTCCCCAACAATTCTGCCAACACAAGAATTGAGCACAAAGAAGAAAGTGGCATACTCTGACCCAAGACCCTCCCAGAATTGCCAGCTTGTTATGCCTCCAAGCTGAATCTGAGGTGAGGGGTGGGGGGAGGAAGGCTGTTTCCAGAGAATCTGTGACCTGGTTTTAATTTTCACTTGCTTTTCCCGGCCACACAGCCCAGGGCAGGCTAGAAAGGCCGTGTCCGTGTGCATGTACCCAAGGTCCGAGTGCAGGAGGAACATGACTGCTTTTACTTGGGAAATGTCCTTACTCACAAGCATTAGAGCATTAGCTTTCCCCCTTCATGGTGCCATTTCGAGACTCTCGCGACTCAGTTCTGGGGCGTGATAACACAGCAGGTAGGGCATTTCCCTTGCATGCGGCTGACCCAGGTTCAATTCAAGGGACCATATGGTCCCTTGAGCACTGCCAGGAGTAATTAATGAGTGCAGAGGCAGAAGTAACCCCTGTGCATCTCTGGGTGTCACACACACACACACACACACACACACACACACACACACACACACGAGACTGCTCCAACCCCTGTTCTCATCTTCCAGCCTCACTTAGAAGCTGACGCTGGTGAAAGGCCCAACCATGTTTTGGGGGAGCATCAACTCTAGCCCTTCCCTGATCTGTCACAGGAAGCTGAGAACAAACACAGACAACCTCAAACACACAAGAGGTCCGTGAGGATGTGCTGAAAGCTGGCAAGGATGGTGCTGAGGCTAAGGATGAGTGGCCCCAGGATATGCCTGAGGCAGTAATTATTGGAAATGAAGGCAATTAAGAAACACTAGACCCCAAGAATGAAAGGTGCCCATCTGTCCTTCTCCCTAAAATCAGGGGAGACATTTTCCCTTCCAGGACCTAGAAGAGGAGGCAGCCTCCTCACCCCAGAGGCCTCCCAGGCCCAATTCCCCAAAGGAGATCAGCCTCACCGAACTCCTTTCTAAACTGTATCTGACTCTGAAAGATTCTTTGTTGGTTTCTCCCAAAGGTACTAGCCCCTTTCTAAAAAACAGTACGGCCTCTCCTTGCTGACCAGGTTCACATTACAGTCCTCTGTGCATGCGAAGTTTGTCTTTCTTTCCTCTTGCTAATCACTGGAGTGTTCACTTATCACTGGGTCAGCAAAACAGAACTGAAGGAGAAAAGGGGGGAGATTCCCGCTAATGCCCCTATGCAGTGGCTTTACCTCCTAAGTATTGTGTGAAAAATGTCATTACTGAATTCTTGGCCTCTTGTGTGTCCCCGGTGGCACCTCTGCCCTGATTCACACTGATTCGGTAAATGATAAACCCGAGGTCAGTTCAGGGAGCTTGGAGCAGGCGATGAGTGGGAGACTTCAATGCTTTCCCCCACTGGGTGTAACTCTCCCCTACACCTCCCACCTTTCACACATCTGGTTTCTAATCGAAACCATAGGAAAGATCATGCTATATTAAGGGGTAGGAGACATCAATATTCAATGAGTCCTATTTGCATAATAACAGTCATACTGAGAAAGATAATGTAATAAAAAAATTCATACCAGCTTAAATTGGGGGTTTTAGTCGGTAATGGTCCTGCCTATTTTTAATGTGGAGGACTTATCGATAATACTGGACAGACTCATCTTCCTTGTCCTTTGGAGAGGTTCATGCGGGAAAAATAAATGGTTTTCTGTTGTAGGCTAAACAGGTTCCAGCTTTTCTGGAAGCAAAGGGATATATTAAGTTTGAGCTACTTTTCAAGACCTGCTGGTTAAGTTTCAGAACAAAAACACCAATAAACCCAGATGGATATGTGAGAACCTTTGTCCTTTCAAATATGAGAGAGAGAAAGAAAGAGAGCTAGAGAGAGTGAAGTGAGAGAGAGGAGGGAGGGAGAGAGAAGGGAGAGCCTATATAGGTGAATAAAACATTTTACAAAAAAAAGAATGTCTAATGTCCTATAAAGTTAGGAAAAAACTGTTCAGTCTCAGTATCCTCAGTAATCAAGGATAAATGCAAGTTAAAATCCTAAATCTATACAACAATGCATTACTAGAATGGCAAATGATAGCAGTGTGTGTGTATGTGTCTGTGTGTGTGTCTGTGTGTGTGTGCGTCTGTGTGTGTCTGTGTGTTTGGTAGTGGTGGCGTGAAAGGGCACCTGAAACCCCGTCCCAGATGGATCCCAAGGCCTTTCCTCACTCAGACCTACTGACTGCATCAAGAGAGCCAGAGATGAGACACAGAATTAAAAACAAAAATCTCTTCAGAGATCTGATGGTGAACGAAGGCTGACTTTTATTCATACTTTGGCACTGGGGTAAATCTGTACGCTACTAAATGGCCTGGGATAGATCCATCCCATTTCAGAAACCTCATCAGCAGTGAGATTTTTCAGCCATTGTCAGGGCTGGATGCCAAGGACAGGACCTAATAGGTAATCTGGTGTCAACATTACAGAGTCTTTAATGGAATCCGGTCAGTTTTAATTTATAAGCACACTCAGAAGCACACCTGGGGCAAGCCAGAGAACCCCAGCCACGTGTGAGTGATTCAGACCACAAGGAGCTTCCTGTCATACATGAGCCAAACTCTCCTGGGTGCAGGGGAGTTTGGTTAATGTACAAGGGGAAGTTCCGTGTGGTCTGGATCACTCCCCTGAGACTCCTCAGCCTCCTTATCCCTGCAACCAGAGACCAGAACTCTTCCTGCTCTCCGAGATAAATGTGTGTGTTCTCCTGGGATCTCCGAAGGCACAGATCTTCCCCAAGTCTCCTCTTTCTGCTCTGCCACTGAGGACCTAGGAGGTGTCTACTGGGATCAATCCCTTTCTGAGAATTAGGGAAGGGCTGCCTAAAGCTCAGTCTCAGGGGACTATCTTCTATTGTTTGGATGTGCAATTTCATCCTATAATGAAACCTTTTCATCTTTTCCTGACCACTCAACTCCTGGGCTTTTTATCACTAATAGCGCTTCTGGCAGGGAGAGCACTCACAGTGGGATAGGACAACAGCCATTTCCTAGTAGTTCAACAACTCTGGTAAAATAACCCCGGGACAGACTCAAAAGGAGGAAAACCTGGGTTCTTGGTTGAGTTCAATAAGCCACTTTTTTTCCACTAGAACAATCTCATGGATTAGCCTTCAAGAAATTAGCCAAGTCACCTCTTAAGTTTCCAGGGTACCCCAAAGAATATTTCATTAGCAGCAGCTCATCTGATTGAATAGAGACAATCTCAGGGGGAAGACTTTTACTCATCTCCCAACCTCTGCCCAGAAGGGAGATCTGGTTTCTGTGTTTCTAGATATTCTGTCCTCAGATCTTGAGATATCTATCTATCTATCTATCTATCTATCTATCTATCTATTAATGAAGATACTTCTACTAGGTTTTTGGTATTTGCTGGTTTTGATGTGAGCTTACTCTATATAATCATATTTTCTTTTGTAATGTGGCAAAATAAAAGGTACCTATCTTATGTAGTTTCATGTTTATGAAACTGTGACAACATTCCCCCAAATCTGTCAAGATCTAGCATATATCTTAAAGAATTAGTAAGTACTGACTTCTTCGCAGCTCCTCCAACACTACCCCGTCAAAATGTCATTATTGTTTTTTAAATCGTACATGGGTTCTATTTTAAACTTTGTAAGTATAATTATATATAATTTATATATATTTAAGTGCAATGCTTTCACTAAGCAAAATGTTTTTTGATTAACTGATGCTGAATATATCAACAACAAGTGACAGTTCAGTTATAGGGCCTGAGGCCACCAGGGGTAAAAACCAGCAATGCTTGGGAGTGCGGTGGTATCTCCAGTGGTATTTGGGGGATTATTTGATGCCAGAGACAGGACCAGGATCAGTTGCCAGGCATGCACCTTAACTCCTGTATTCTCTCTCTGGCCCCAATTTTTGTCCATTTTTGGGTTTGTTTTTGGTCTACACCCAGCAGTTCTCAGGGCTTACTCCTGGCACTGTGATCAAGGATCACTCTGGACAGGGCTCAAGAGATTAAATCCACATTAGCTGTCATCAAGGTAAGGGCCTTACCCACTGTACTATCTTTCTAGCCCCCATTTGGTCCACTTTTAATTGGCATCCTTGTGTTATTATTCGCTTATAGGAGTTCTTATTTTGAATATAAGTTCTCATAAAAATACATAGAGTATCTCTCCGTCATTCTCCAGCTTGGTCATTCATTGCTATCTTTTGACAAGAAGATGATTTTGAGTTTTAGGAAGCTAGACAAGGGATGAGGAAGCTTAGGCCTAAAAAAGAGTCTTAATGGGACATTTCAACCAGTGTGTGAGCCTTTTTTTTAAAAAAATGGTGTGTGCATACACATATACACGTTCATAAGTATTATAAAACTGCCTAATGGTATTTAGAAATTTGAAAACTCAATGGCTATGTGATTCTCTTACAGAATCACTATAGGCATTGTTTGAGGTGTGGTATGATGCATTGGTTTTGAGTTTTTATTTAATTGAATCACAAAGAGATACACAGTTACAAGGTTGTTCATGATTGGGTTTCAGTTATATAATGTTCCAATACCCATCCCTTCGCCAGTGTACATTTCTCACCATAAATGTCCCCAGTTTCTTTTTCTTAAGATTTCATATTTTGTTCAGATGGGCTTCATTGGCTGTTGCACATGCTTTGCATTTGAGATGGTTCAAATGGCTGTTGCACATACTTTGCATGTGGAACCTGAGGTTCATTCCCCAGCACTGCATGAACTCTGAGTACTGTCAGAGTGGCCCTTCCAGCACCAAACTGGGAGTAGACTTTGAGCTCAAGAGGATTTGGTGGTTATTGACCAAGTCAGGGGATGCTAAGCCTCTGGTACGGGAGGAGGGAGAGCGTCCAGAGCACAGTGAATATGAGCCCTTTCACTGGCACTTAATGCTGTGTCACACAGTCAGGTGAGCCCCAGCGTCACTTGCAGAGCTTAAGCTTCATCCCAGGCGACAGAAGATAACTTAAGGCAGAGTCCACATTCCACAAAGCAAGGACTATAGCTCCGTCCTGGCAAAGCAGAGGAACCCTCTGAACTCTCCGGGATTGGAAGCGAATAGTGACCTCAGCCAAACAGGTTTGGAGGGATTACTGCCTCCAAATGAACTGGGGAGGAGAAGGGATGAAATAAGTACAAGCAAATGAATCCAAATGACAAATGGTCCCCTGAGCCATGTCAGGAATGAACCCTCCTGAGTGCAGAGCAAGCAATTGAGCATTTCTGGATGTGGCCAAACCAAATAACTAATTCATAAACACAGCGGGCCCCTTCCCAAGACTACAAAACAAATGCTGGATGGGGATCCAGGAAGAGCAACAATGAAGAAAGTCAGTTAGAAATTCAGTCAGCTGGAAATTCTCAGATGGCCTCACTGCTCTGGTGAGGCCATTCTTGCCTTCACGATAAAAATGACCATCACGGCATCCCTTCCCTGGCCCTTGGCCCCAAGAACAGAACCTCTACTTCCTGCTCATTATCTAATCATCGGTGCAACTTCTTCCCTACACCCTCACCCCCACTCCAAGTTCCATTTTAGCAGCATCTGTGGCCTGAAGATTTGGGGAAGAATCTCAGTAACCTCCTTAGGGCTTCTGAATACTTTGGATGAAGAAATAAAACAACTCTGAACTTTCCTGGCCTTCCCACTCCCCTCCTGCATCTCTTCGACTCTACAGAAGAATCAAAATACACCAAAAAGCAGCTTCTTGGTGATTCTGCCAGGTATCCTGCCCAGCTGCTATTTCTTTAGATTTACTTAGAAAGTTAATAAAGACATGTGATGTTTCTTTTTTTTCTGTAAGTGAAATTTATCCTCAGCAAAACCCACTGGACTTTATACGTAAAAAGACTCACACCTAGAATTTTACTTTTTTTTTTTTTGCCTTTTTGGGTCACACCCAGCAATGCTCGGGGAGCACTCCTGGCTCTGCACTCAGGAATTACTCCTGGCGGTGCTTGGGGGACCATATGGGATGCCAGGGATCGAACCCGGTTCAGCCGCGTGCCAAGACAAATACCCTACCCGCTGTGCTACCGCTCCAGCCCCAGAACAATTTCTTTAAAAGAGGAAAGTTGACTAGAGGTATTCAAGAGATGGATTTTTTTTTAAGTAGACTTTAATGAATCTAGTCCCATCAAATCCACAAGGTGAGATCTTTCTAAAATACTTAACCTTTAATCTCCCATCTCTGCTGCATTCCCCCCTCCACATATTCAGAGCCTTCAAAAGGTCTAGATATGGCATTAAGGTTCTTTTGTAGTACTAGAATAGGTGTACTTAAAGACTGAAAAAAATCAGAGTTAATCTCCCTTTACTTCATTTCCCCCCATATCTGGGATCAGAGGATAGCATTAGCATTAAGGTGTTCCCCTTCCATTCTCAACACACCCCAGCCCCATTCCACTCACTGCAGGCTGAAAGCCTTCAATTCAAAACCCGAATGTTAATGTGACTCCCTTAGTGGAGGAGTCTTCCCTGGTCCCTCAGGCAGTGCCCACATCTGCCTCCAGCATTGTCTGCCCCCAGTAAAGTAAACAATCCATTGTAACTCTTAGAATTCCTCCTCTCCATCTTTGTCTAGAGCACATAAATTGCATCTTTTATTTCTGAATGCCCAGCCACTAACTCACAAACTTATTCTTATCTTCATTTTAAACTTTGCAGATTATAAGGCTTGGTCTCAGCTCCTCAGTTTTGTTGTTCAGAGTCCTTCAAAGCAAAGCCAAGAATGAATGGGTGTGGCTGTGATTCAATAAAACTTTATTTAGTTTTCCAACCCCTAGGTCTTAACAGAAAGCACAGACTAGATACAGGTGGGCAGAGAGTAAAGCAGAATTCTTTGTCCTGTGTTGTCAAAGGAGAATGGAACCCTGCTTTGCTTCCAAACTGAACTGAACTGAAACACAAAACTTGCTATTTACTGAAGGAAATACAAATTTGCACAAAAGTAAAAGGTCTTCTGGAAAATTCAGCATTAAGACATTTTTGAATCATTTTTAGTGTTCAAAGTTTCACTGCAACATTATTAAACCATGATGATACAGGGTGCCTCTACCCCAACAGTTGGGCCCTCTACAAGCTCCCTAAATTAAAAATCTCCATAAACACAAGGGAAGGCACTTTTCCTAGATTTGCTAAAAGGCTAATCCCTCCCCCTTACTCAAGCAACATATGTTTTTATAACCCTCAGGCAATGTGTTGAGCTAATTGAAAAATCTGGCTAGATAATTCAGTGCTGAGTCAATCTTGGCAAGGGGTACCTGTATCTAAGCATTACTCGGGACAGATTTGCCTTCTAATCCCTTCTACACTAAGTCACAAATCAGCTTCCCCGCAATCCCTGAACTGGACCTTGCAGAAGCTAGCTTTTTTATGAAGCTGGAGGCATACAAACAGAACAGATTTTTTGAACAAAAAGATGTGGGGGGAGAAGAGGTGGAGGAGGAGGAAGAAACGGGAGAGGAAGAAGAGGAGGAGGAGGAGGAGAATGAGAAGGAGGAGGAGGAGAAAGGAGAAGGAAGGAAGGGAGGAGAAGGAAGAAAAAAGAGGAGGAGGAGGAGGAGGAAGAAGAAGAAGTAAATAGGAGGAGGAGGAGGAGGAGTAAAAAGGCAGAGATCCTAGTTTCATCACCTGGAATCAGTTAGCATGCATCACAGGTTTCTTGTATCCAGCATAAGAAAAGCTATGGTTAAGATACAGAATATCTTGATGAGTTACTGCCATTTATTCATCCTCACTCGGAAAGAATGCAGTTTCCCTCTCATTACAGGCTTTGCAGTCTTTTTTTTTTTGGCCTGAATGATGAAATGAAGGATAGAACGTAAACTATACAGGAAACTGTCTGAAACAGAATTGTAAGCCTTTCTTTTGAAAGGCTGGAACTCACATATGCCTGAAAGCTTCCCTAGGTCTAACTTCCAACTCATGCCTTGTATGATTTTGTGCATCATGATGAGAAGCACTTGGTGTCTAGTTATGTGAGAACTGACACAAGTTAACAGCTTTCAAAATTTTCCTTTTTTCCCCTTGAGTATCACAACTTCACGGTCCACAGATTCCAGCAATCCAAATATTACCATTACTTTTGGCAAAGCATTCATTATCTTCCTCTGAAGATATTAAGACCGAACCAACCAGAATGTTGCCCTTTTTTTTTCTTTTTCTTTTTTTTTGTTACAGTGCCTCTGTCAAATAGAACCCAATTGTTATGTTCAGTGGTCACTAAATCTGTTGATCAGCCTTCACAGATTTCTCTGAACCACACCACCCCATTGCCCTTCTAGCCTCTGACACCCAGACAAAACTTGGTCAAGCAGTGTCACGGGAAATCATATAAATATTAAAAAGACTGAAAGGCTGATCAGAACTGACATTTGATATTACGGGATTTGTAAATCAATTTATAGACAGTGTGATATATGGTTTAGGAATCAAGAGGCAATAACCGTTTTATGGGGCAGCATCATAAACCTGTCAAATGCTCTACCTCTGTGTGCATAAGAGATTGTACTGGTGCCAAAAACTGATGCTGTCACGGACCTGGGAACACAGACCTAATGCATTTCTAATTTTGCGATTAGTACTATCTTTTTAATAGCCCCCCCAAAGATATATGTTTTGGGGTTTGGGTTTTTTTGTTTGTTTTTTGTTTGTTTTTTACATTTCCAATATGGTCATTTATATAGCTGGGCAGCAGTAACTTTCTTTCTGGAAGACAGCAAAGATTGGTGCTCCAATTTTGACATTCACTCTGTATCTACACATTCCTGCAAGCAACAATTCCAAGAGCCTCAGCCTGTGTTCTTAATCACTGGCATCTTGAATCCTCTTCCGATGCATTTTTGTATTGGATACACAATTACTTCTATATAAAGTCATAGGAAATGGTGTTCTGTGACAAAGCCATATAAGAGCTTTCCAAGTTACATAACACACAGGGCAAATGTCTCACTGCACAAGGAGCAATGAATGGACAAGAGTCTGCTGCATGCAGAAGCGTTCTTTACCAGCTCTTTGCATTCAGTAATCTTTCCCATCAGTTTTAGTGTTTTGACGGTTTCAGTATCTGTTAGATTAAGGGTATACAGGAGACTCAGGCACTCGTACGAACTGTTCAACCTTGAGTCAGGATGAATTTAAGCAATAAGGATACTGATTCCTTGCAGTAGTAAGTAAAAAAAAAAATTACCTAACTACATTTTGCAAATTGCACAAAGAAAGCAGAATAAAAGAGTGGAGGATCTGGGGTCAAACAAATGGGATAGATAATATCTATTGGATGTAGGACGGTTGCACTGTAGCACTGTTCTCCCATTGTTCATCGATTTGCTCCAGCGGGCCCAGTAACATCTCCATTTTGAGACTTCTCATTACTGTGTTTGGCATATTGAATACATCACGGGTAGCTTTTCAGGCTTTGCCTTGTGGGCAAGATACTCTCGGTAGCATTCTGGGCTCTCCAAGAGGGGCAGTACTAAACCCGGCTCAGCCAGGCTGGCTGCACACAAGGCAAACGCCCTACCACTGTGCTATTGGATAACGGGGAAAAAAAGCCATTTTTCCAACTTGCCCTCAGTTTTCTACCCTAATACAGGGACAATAACAATTGTACAGAGTGTTTGAAAGCAAGTATGATATTCGTTTTCTAAGGGGCCAGAAAGATAATAGAGTGGTATGGCACATGGCTGACCTGTATTCAATCCCCAACACCACTCATGGTTTCCCAAGCCCCGCAAAAATGAGTGATCCATGAGCTCAGAGCCAGAAGTAAGCTGTGAGCAACACTGGGTGTAGTCCCCAAAAATGAAACAAATTAAAAAAATAGAAAAATTACTTTTCTAAGCATGTCTTAATGACTTGTTTCTGTATGATAGAAATAGTTTTGGAATTGCTTCCCCATTTATTAGGGATATGGCCTCAGGTATTCCATAGTCCCATAATATATCTTTTGTAAAACTAAAATAGCTTCCCTTTTTTGGCAGAAATGGCACAACTCAAAGGTGGGGAGGTAGTCAGGGAAATCTTGGATTTCAATTGTCACCAGCCATCACAACTAGCAGCCTGTGTTTAACAATGCATATTTTTTTAAATCCATGAAGAAGAGACATCTTTCCACTTCCTGATGTCTTCTATTTTTTAAACAAGGTTTTGTGTCTTTTAATGTACAGATCTTTTACTTCTTTGTAGGTAGTCTCTCAAGTGTTTTGTCTTTTTTTGATGCAACAGTATATAGGATTGTTTTTTAATGAACTTTCCTCTAACTCATTGTTTGCATACAAAAAAGTGCAGCATATTTACACTAATTTTTATCTTACTTTATGATATTTATTATTACTAGTTTTATTTTATGGATATTTTGTTGTTGTTGTTAAATTTATTGAATCACCGTGAGAAAAGTTACAAAGCTTTCAGGTTTGTCTCAGTCATACAATGATCTTACACCCATCCCTTCACCAGTAATTATTTTTCACCACCAATGTATTCATTTCTTCTAGATTGTCTATCTTATATGCAGATGTAATCTATGACCAAATAAACAATACTATACAGAGGAGAAAGGAAAGGCTTTTCAACAAATAGTGCTGAAAAAATGAACAGTACATGAAAACACTATAATACTAAATTACCATTTAATATCTCATAATAACTTAACTCAAATGAAGTAAAGACTTGGCTATCAGACCAAGAGATTCATGTCAGAGAAATTTTAGAGAGCCAACACCATTGGCAAGAGAAATAAAACCAAGGGTAAGAAAATGGGACTAAATCTCATCTAAAAACTTTTATACAGTGAAAGAAAACTGTGACAAAAATTAAAAGGCAGTCTAGAAAATAAAAAATAAATTTTCACATCCATATGACCAATAATGGTTTAATATACAAAATGCATAAACAAATAACTGAAAAAAGGGAAAATGAACTGAATAGATAATTATTTAAATGCCCATAGGGCTGGAGCGATAGCACAGCAGTAGGGCATTTGCCTTGTGTGCAGCCAGCTTGGCCGAGCCGGGTTCGATTCCTCCATCCCTCCTTGAGAGCCCAGCAAGCTACCGAGAGTATTTCGCCCTCACAGCAAAGCCTGACAAGCTACCCGTGATGTATTCAATATACCAAACACAGTAACAACAATTCTCAAAATGGAGACATTATGGGAGGACAGTGACAGTCACCCATTGGACACACAGAACAAATATATGGAAAAAACACAGTATCGCTAATTATTAGGGAAATGCAAACAATAACTACTGTGAGATATCATGGGCTATAAAAGTAAATACAATATGTTAAAAACAATTAGAAACATGTTTTTATGAGAATGTGAAAGAAAGGGGACTCATACTGTTGCTCAGAATACAAATTGGTGCAGCTTCTATGGGAAACAGCATGGATATTCTTTTAAAAACTAAAATGGAGATGGATAATCCAGTGAAAACATTCCTAGAAATCTATCAAAGAACACAAACACACTAAAATAAGAAATATCTGGTAGGCTGGAACAGTACAGTGGTAGGGTGTTTGCCTTGTAAACAGCTGACCGGTTTTCAATCCCCAGCATGGCACAGGGTCCCCCAAGCCTTCCAGGAGTTATCTCTGAGTGCAGTGGCAGGAGCAAGCCCTGAGCACTGCTTGGTGTGACCTAAAAATAAAATAATTAAATTTTAAAAAAATTAAGTTGATCTCTGCTTGATGTTCCACTATCCCAGGTGAGAAATGTCTTTGGCTGATATCACTAAGCCTATTCCAGAATGAAAGGGAGCTCACCCACTCAAGTGGGTACCAGCAATCTCCACACCCAGCCAGCACCATACTAAGGGCCCACTACAGCTGCTGAAGCTATATATCTACCCAACAAATTACATGCTGTCATTCTGTGAGGATGGACAGAGAAGAGAGAGAACTATCTCCAATTTAATCGTCCAATATCTTCTGGGCCAGGTAGCTACAAATACTCACTCCCAGCACAACAAGAACATTAGAAAGATAATGGGAAAATATATAGAAGCCTACAAAGCTCAGTGAGTGAAAATAATATCACCGTAGACATAAACAACACCAGTAAATCTGCAGACAGTGTATTTAGTGACACTATGATGAGGTGATGAGGGTCTCCAATGAGCTCAAAGAAACATAGTCAGCAAAGAACAAGAAAGTATATGATAGTCAAAATGAAAAAATGACCACAGTCAGAAATGACAGTAATGAAGAACATAGTAGGTGATATAAAAAAAGTCAATAGAAACTCTAAACTGCAGGATGACAGTAGCTGAGCTAAAGATTAAGGAAACTCCAAGATGAGAAGGAGGAAACCACTAGGAAACAGCAGAAGGTAGAAAATAGTCTGAAAGGAAAGGAGCAGCATAAGAGAGAACTAAGGGATAGGTCCAAGAGAAGCAATATAAGAATTATCAGAATTCTTGGAGAAAGGGAAAGCAAATGTAATGAAGAAACATTAACAAGAATTTTCAAGAGATGAGGATTACAGGCACCAAAATCCAAGAGACCCTGAGATTTTAGTTAAAATAGACCCAATTAGAACAACCACAGGACACAATAAACTCAAATTGACAAAACTGAAAAATAGAATGTTTAATACAGCAAGATCAAAAAAGAAACTTATATACAAAGTAAAGCCCATTAGATATACGGCAGGTCCACCAAATGAAACTCTATAAGCCAGAAGAATATAAAAGGAGATAGTACAAAAAAATAATGAAATGAAGTTTTTGAAGGGGTTACTCCTGGCTCTGCACTCAGGAATTACTCCATGCTCAGGGGACCAAATGGGACACTGAGGACAGAACTGGGTCAGTCATGTGCAAGACAAATGCCCTACCCGCTATACTATTGCTCCAGCCACAAAAGGACATAGTTTTTCTCTTCAGACCAATTCACTCTACCTGACCCAGATTATTTTTACCTAAAAATCAGCATGAATAATTCAAGAATTTACTTGAAAGACAATCTCAATAATTTAGAGGGTAATAAATACATAAAAGTTCAGAAAGAAAATAAGATTCTTGAATGGATCTGTTTTGCCATGTTACTCAAATGCTCTCAGCACAAACTTCAACATCTCTCACCTGGCATTTTGGTGAAGGGATTAAAAATAATATAAAATAGGGGATGGAGCAATAGTACAGAGGGGAGGGTACAGCCTATCTGGGTTTGATCCCTGGCTCCCCAGATAGTTCTGAGCACCACCAGGAGTGATCCTTGGAGTGCAGAGCCAGGATAAAGGCCTGTGACACAAAAACCAGAACTGTAGTATTTACAGTAATATTGAAAAGCAAAACATAAGTGGGTGACAGCCAGTCAGCAAGCTGTGAGTGAGAAGCTGGGTCCGGGCAACCTCCAGGTGCACTGCCTTGCCGAGACGCATCCAAGACCAAGAAGCAAAGGCACAAGTCATTCTGTCAAGGTTTGAAATGTGACCAATCACCCACCACCTTCCACAAATCTTCCTGAATGAAAAAACTCATTTACATAAGGCAGACTAAACAGGGATGAGGCCCACCTTTTCTGAGTCAGTGCGTTTCACACTTTTAGAACTTGAACAGGCTGCTCAAATGCTTGTTGGGTCTGTCTTCCCGACCACAGAAGACATGAGACCAGACTTCACATTCTTGGTCAACATGGGTGTCTCTTACTTACTACCATAATAAGAGGATTTGAAGCAATTTAGAAAATGGCAAACTCTGCTATTAAGCTCTTGCATACTATCTTTTAAATCTCACCAGTTTGCCTCCTAGAGTAGTCCAAATCTACACGTACTAATAGGATTTTTTCCCCTTTTAGAAAAATGTTCCACTTTTGCCTACAAAATGACTAACATTTACACTGATCCTGCAATTTTTTTTGGCACTTTCACACAGACTACTCAGAAAGCTGCCACAGACTGGAATTGTACTGGCAAAATTTCATGCTTTACTCTGAACTTCCCTGCATCTTCTTCATTAAAAAGTAAACTCTAGGGGCGAGAAATATAGCTTACAGAGCTAGAATCCTGTGTTCCACAGGACTACCTCCATGCATCTCCATGGGTAACCCAGAAGTTCTTGAGCACTGCTGGGTGTGGCTACACCAACCCCCACACTGTCAGGCCCGTGTACTGAACTGGCAAGTGACAAGCCAGGAGGAGCACTACAAAGAATGAGCCCTTGAGCCCTCTAAGCAGTGCTTGGGAGTCAACCTCTCCATAAAAGAGTAAACTGATTCTAAGAGATTTTTTTGGCCACTTATATCTGCTGAACTGAATAAGTGAATGGTGTACTTATACTACTTATCACTAAAAAGTCACTAACCACAATGAGTCACAGCAATACCACTGGATTTAATGGCCATTTCCAAAAAGCATTAAGTGAATAAAATAAGTTGGGAGCTGTTCAGATGTAACTGCATTTTTGAAAAATGTTTTTTACTTGAGTTGTGAGCTACAAAGTCATTGATAGTCGAGTTTTAAGTATATAGGATTTTGCCCACAGCTCCCGGATATTACACCAGGTTCCAAAAAGAGCCGAGATCACCGGGAAGTCCCAGATGGGTAGGTACCGCATCCCGCCTCCCCCAGATGGAACCCCGGTGACCAGAAGCCTCTGCGAGCACAGCTCGAGTATGTGGGAACTAGGACTTTTCCTCCAAACTGCCGGGACTACGGCTCCCAGGTAACCTCTGATTCCGGAAGTCACGCCCACG
>JAOXYA010000045.1:39452880-39473064 GCA_028565675.1 Sorex palustris | reverse complement strand
TTACTGTGTCTGGCATATCGAATACTCTCGGTAGCTTGCCAGGCTCTCCGAGAGGAGCGGAGGAATTGAACTCGGGTTGGCCATGTTGGCTGCGTGCAAGGCAAACGCCCTACCGCTGTGCTACCGCAGCTGGCCTAATAAAAAAAAAAAAAACTAGAAATTGAGCTTCCATATGACCCAGAAATACCACTTCTGAACATATATCCTGAAAGTACAAAAAAAGCACAGTATAAATGACAACTGTACCTGTATGTTCATTGCAGCATGAAACACCCACCTTCCAAGGCATGCTGGAAAATGAGCCCCATCTCCGGTGCTTGCTCTACTCACAAAACACAGATCCATAAAGAACTGCAGGAAGACTTGAAGATGGTCTTGAAGAGCCTTAAATTCCAGTTTAGAACGCTGTGGGCCAGAAGACCCTCAAAAATCCAGGGCATGCCTCATGAGCTGGGAGAGAAGGCAGCTGGAATAGAGAAGGGATCACTAAGTCAATGATGGTTGGAGGGATCATTCAGGATGGGAGATGTGTACTGAAAGTAGATAAAGGACCAACGTGATAGCCTCTCAGAATCTATATTGCAAACCATAATGCCACAAAGTAGAGAGAGAGTATAGGTAAATTGTCTGCCACAGAGGCAGGGGGAGGATTGGGGGGGGAATACTGGGGACATTGGTGGTGGAACATGTGCACTGGTGGAGAGATGGGTGTTTGAGCATTGTATGACTGGAACTCAGACATGAAAGCTTTGTAACTATATCTCATGGTGACTTAATAAAAAAATTTAAAAAAACAAAAAGAAAAGTGTCTGTCATTGAAGCAGACTGAGGGGGGAGGGAGGTGGGGAACAGGTTTGGCAAGAAGGGTATAGGAGATATTGGTGGTGGGAAATATACACCGGTGAAGGGATGGATGTTGGAACATTGCATGATTGAAACCTGATCATGAAATCTTTGTAACTGTATCTCACGGCAATTCAATTAAAAGAAAATGTGGGGGGGGGGGCAGTGCAAAAGCAAGCCCATAAAAATCATTTGGGAGAGGTTTGTTATTGAAATGCTGTTCTCCATCAGCAGACGGCATTACAGTCAGATAAAATGAAGTGAAAAGAAAGACATTTTGACCACAAGAATCAACCAACAACAACCAATTTTTTAAACATCAGATTATTCACATAGAGCATTTCCTCCACTTGAGACTATAGGCATACAAAGTCAGAGAAGGTATGGCCTCTCCCTCCTTGTGGCTCATTACAGAGACCTTCAGATCCATGCTCTGATTCAGGTGGACAGTTGCTCTTACAGAAGTATGCTAAGGAAGACTCATAAGGGGTAGTGCATCTGTATTTTCTCACCAGTGTTTCTTGAGTACTTCCTCTGTACCAAGCACTGAGATAAACAAGGGTCCAACCAAAATGGAATCCTAGATCTAGGGTCTCTGACCTCCTCATGGAGTAGACAGAATACAACTTCCGTCTAGCATGGAGTATGAGTATTAAATGCTGTAGAAACAGAGAAGATCAATAAATCCAGTGAGATCCAATAGAAAACACAGATGTCACTTTAAATATTCTAGTAGTCAAGAATACTAGAAAAAATAGAGCTGTGGAGATGGTACAGAGTTATGGCACATATCTGGTAAGCATCTGATCCCTTCTTGATCCTTGGCACCATATGCACCCCTGAGAATCATCACATATAAATTTGGAGGCCCCTGAGCATTACTGGGTGTGACCCTGGTGGTCCTGAAGCATTATCACATCTTCTAGACCTTAGCACTGAGCCAACATGCCCCAGAGCATTCCCCCCAAATTAGGATAAATCAATTTTAATATTTTATTCTATTTTGGTATGGTCTGGAGCAATAGAACAGTGGGTAGAGCATTTGCCTTGAACGTGGCTGGCCCGGCTGATCCGAGTTCTATTTCTCACCTTCGATTCCTCTGCCCCTCTCAGAGAACCTGGCAAGCTACCGAGAGTATCTGGCCCACAGAGCAAAACCTGGCAAGCTACCCGTGACATATTCGATATGCCAAACACAGTAACAACAAGTCTCACAATGTTACTGGACCCCCGCTCGAGCAAATCAATGAACAATGGGAGGACACTGACAGTGACAGTGACTTTGGTATATAAAATATTGCCATTTCAACATGGATTTAATTTTTCTAATTATAGTGTTTCCATTTTGAAAATTAAATGTAATTAAAATTCAGTTCTTCCATCCCACAAGTACCACCAGCATTTCTAATGCTAAATAGCCACATGTGATTAGTGGCTAAGACAGTGGACAAAAATGACACTTTATTAATGAATGATCAGAGCTCCCTATACCACCAAAGGTGAAATGGCATTTCTGGAAAACATGGGAAGACATATGTAAAATGATTAGAGAAAAAAAAGGAAAACAGAAAAGGGTACTATCAATTAAATAGTACTCTGGGTGCTGAACTAACACATCAAAGGTTATTCTAGGGTAGCACTGTAGCACTGTCCTCCATTGTCCATTGATTTGCTCTAGTAGGTAACGTCTCCATTGTGAGACTTCTTGTTTTGGGCATATCTAATACGTCACAGGTAATTTGCCAGGCTTTGTCGTGAAGGCAGGATACTCTTGGTAGCTTGCTGGGCTCTCTGAGAGGGATGGAGGAATTGAAACTGGGTGGGTCGTGTGCAAGGCAAACGCCCTACCTGCTGTGCTATGGCTCCAGCCCAATTCTAGGGTAGTGACTGGAAAAGTATATCAGTTCCCTCAGGCTACTGTAACCAATCATGACACATGAAAACTAAAAACAATAGGATTTTCTTCTCTCACAGTTCTGGAAGCCAGAAGTTGAAAACCAAAATTTAGCAGAACCACATTCCCTAAGAGGTTCTAGAGTCCTTGTGTCTTCCAGCTTCTGGTAGTTCCTGGTGCCCCTTTGTTTGTTATAACATTACTCTCCAAATGTACACCAATTTTATATATCTGCTTTTACTCAATCTCATCTTCCTCTGTCCTCTAACAAGTCAGCGAAATCAGGTCCCACCCTCAATGCAGGCTGATCTCATCTTGAGATCCTTAATTATATCTGCCAAGATCCTACTTCCAAATACCATCATGTTCACAGGTATCAGGAATTAGATATTAAACATACCCTTTGGAGGACACAGTTCAATTCTCTTGTAGAAGAGCTCTTTGCTAGAAAGAAAGGCTATCAGTTTCTTTTGTAGAAAGATGAACATAATGAACCAGGTACTATGATTACTCCTTTACACAGATTGTTAATGTTAGTCCTCACTTTAAAAGTATTACCCATCAAGGGGTAATTCTTGTGACTTCTCAAACGTTGAGTAAGGAGGTACTTAGATGCATAAACTGAGACTTTGATAAATACACAAATATGTATGATATACAGACATAAAAATCATCACCAGGCCCACTGTATCACGGTATCACTACCATCCTGTTGTTAATAGATTTCCTCGAGCAGGCACCAGTAATGTCTCTTTCATCCTAGCCCTAAGATTTTAGAAAGTACCACATTCAAGACTCTTTCATGGTCAGGAGAATGAGACCCATCATTGTTACTGGGTTTTGGCATATTGAATATGCCATGGGGAGTTTGCCAGACTCTGTCATGTGGGCAGGATACTTTAGGTAGCCTGTCAGGTACTGCAGAGTAAGAACTAGATAATAAGTTCCTGGGTACCTCTGCCAGTTCCTTTATGTGTGAGACTCGGCTGAACATGTGGAGAGTGGTCTTAAGCATGGCTATGGCTGGAACCAGAGGTCTTCAGCTTCTGGGGCTCTACTCAGGACGGGGAGGAAAACTCAACCCCCCCTCCCCACCAAGGGGCCCCAGTGAAGACAGCCAGGAGACTGTCTGCAGAGGCAGGAGACTGCGCTATTCTCTTCTGGGAGCTGGGTTTTATAGTCTCTGGGTCTTGGACATTGATGGGATTTCACAGCGCAGGGGGCAGTTTGTGGGTGTAATGCCTAGCTACTGGAAGACGGGGGATCTAGGTGAAGAAGGACCAGTTCCAATCCAAGCAGACTTGGAGAGCTAAGCCCTAGGTTCCGCACACCTGGGTTCCTCTGTCGGTTCCTTCATACGTGAGGCTCATCTGATCATGTGGAGAGTGGTCTTAAGCAGAGCTGTGGCTGGGTTTTGGAGGTTCCAGTGAAATAATTTTTAAAATGTGCCTGAGATTTTCAATTAATGAGCACAATATGTATAAACTGAGATGTGATTAGGAAATCACAGGCACCTCAAGCAATGAGAGTATTTTCACAGGGAAATCAGAGGTTACCCAAACACTTGCCTATAAGAGTATGTAACTAAAATCCAGAGCAATAACACTGATGAGCCCAAATTGGGCACTAAAGTAGACAAAGCTGTTTCTGGAATTAAACATAACTATCTACTATGGCTGCAACTGTCTCAAAAGAATATAAAAGAATAGTGTCTCTCCTAGTCTGTCTTTCAAATCTGACGTGAGGTGTCCCTAACTGGCAGACTAGTTCTATTAGCAGAGCATACTTTAAAAAAATCTGAAAATGTAGTTAATGCATTCTCCACAGTGCAATAAAGATTTAGAAGAAGAGAGCAATGTTGTGTCAGAGCTGACATCCAAAACCCCAGAAGAGTATTTATAGCCACATACAGAGAGAGCACATCATTTGAAGCTTCAGACCACCCACAGCAAGACGCAGAAGTGTTGTGACTTCTCAAACGTTGAGTAAGCATGCATCTAACTTATAGCTGAGATACTTTAAATCTTTTTAAACTACTGAACTATAGACCAGTGTCAGCTTAACCCTCTTAAGGTATAACCCCAAGGATATGTCACCTTAGCAATATCTCAATTATAGTAAACATTTTCATCCCTCTACTGTGTTGAAATAAGAATACAGAGCAAAGCTAGACACAGCTATAAATTACTGAGGGTGGAATATCCGCTTTGATTCATTTTGGATCCCCAGCACCACCAGTTACAGTCCTAAAACAATACAACACAAATACATAGATAAATATGTAGATGTCACTCTTCGTTTCTGTTATCACTGATATGTCTTAAATCATTATAATATATAAATAAGAGAGTACCATAGATGAAAAGAAACATTTCAATTTCAAGTGCAAATTAATTTGTCATTGCTACTCTGATTACTATGCATTTTACCTTTATGCCTACCTAGAGTGTGCCTTAAAAAAGTATCTCAAGAAAATAACATGCATATAGGTGCATAAATAATGTGTTAAATAATGCTCGTTGATCATAGGAACACATTCTGAAAACTGTTTGATATATTGACCTGAGTTTGAAAGAGAATATACTGTTGATGGAGCACAGTGATTCATTGCTTGCAAGAATAATGAAAACAGATGCAAACTAAATGAGTCTCCAGGCAGCCCAAGGACTGATGGAAAAGATTAAGGAGTGAATGGTATAGTAGCAATCAGATTATATATGCTTACATCATTGAGTTGGTGACTTAAAAGCCAATACATGAGATAATCTGATGGAACTGCCTGGTATTAGGATGTGCTGTTGCCATCAGTAGTAAGTAATCTAGAGGAACTTCCTCAAAAAGTGCCTGAGTACATAAGAATCAGTTTCCTGAAAATCTTGTGAGTGATCCTATCACCACAATCCAATCATTCTTAGTTTTCAATCTAGGTTCTAGTCTTGTATCCTGAAGAAGCTATTTTCAAAGTTTACATGGTACTCTGACTCCTAAAATTTGCACTCCATGTCACACGAGCTTGCCATGTATAATAGAGAGGAGTCTGTCAGCCTGGTCTGGGAGATGGTCCCTGATCAGCCTTTTTGATGTTACTTGTGGACACTTCCAAAGAACCTCCAATCTCACCATCTCTAATGTTTCCTTCCTGTGAATGCCTCATTACATTTCCTTGGACACTCACTAATCTTTACCTGCCTATGTTCAATATTAGCTTAGTGAACTATTAGTTAAACTATTATTTTGTGCTCTCTTTGAACATGGCATTTTGCCCCCAGCTGGAATTTCAGTTGTTGGTACTTGAAACTGGTCCAGGACCTCAAGCCCTAACTTAATGGTTCTAGTAACAGATCACCCTTTTTTTGTCTCCTCTATAAGGCTGTGACCACAGATCCCTCAGCTTTGACTCATAGACATTATTTATAACTATTGGAAATTCACTATAGGCATTCCTATGATGTTCTGCATCTTCTTGTGTGCATTAGATCAAGTTCAGTTTCTAGAGGAACATTTCACTTCTCTAGCTGTTCTACAGTTCTCCTGTGAGTCTTTTCACTTTAAGTGGCAACGTGCCTTTCTAATGACTGAACATCCATCTGTGCCCTGGTCTAATAGACCGTATTAGTCACAGTGTATAGATTTGAATGGACTCATCTACACTCCAGAGGGAATGAAAATATCTCCCAGTCTGAGAGCTATGGGAGAATTCAAGTTTGCTTGGGTCCCATGAACTTGGCAACCAGCTGTATTCTTCTCCCTTCACAAATACCTCTTGTAAATATTTTTCATTGAATTTAATCCCAGCTACATCCAGTTGTCCATTTCAAAACAAATCTCTTAAATGTGAATGTTTGCATACACTTATTAAAATTTTGTTTTCAGTATATTTTTTCCAGCAAGCTACCGAGAGTATCTCACCGGCATGGCAAAGCCTGGCAAGCTACTATGACTTATTCTATACGCCAAGCACAGTAACAAGTCTCGCAATGGAGACCTTACTGGGCCCGCTACAGCAAATTGATGAACAACGGGAGGACAGTGGCAGTGACAGTAACAGTATTTTTACAAATACTCTGTTCACCTGGATTAGTTCCCCATCCCCAAGGGTTCTCAGTCCTAGAAACACCCACTTTGTTTCCCAGGTGACTAAGCCACTTGATTGTGGGGTGACCAATAATGTTCTCTGTGGGCAGAGGTGGCCCCATTAATGTGGAGGGCTGGCAGAGGTTCAATGGGTACAGACATCAGCCCGATGAACAGTACCTGCATCCAGACTAGGGGCCTCCTCCCTCTGGGCCAACAGTTCAAGTCAGGACAAGCACCAGACATAATGTAGAGAAGCAGGTTCCCAGGGCAGCCATCTGGAGTGGCCTCATGGCCCTGTGCACAGGGTCTGGGTCCTAAACCTTGGCCCTGGCTGACACACCCATTGGCACTGCTCAGGAACAACTGGCACAATCCCGGCCAGGGAACAAGCTGGGGTGGAGTGGCTGAGATGATGGCATTAAAGTGCTTGCTCCCTTGAGATGTCTCCACACTGACAGGGACAAAGGCAGGACACAATAAGGTATGAAATGGAGTAATGAGGATTTAAATGATATAGAACTCTGTATTAATGTTCCTGATCCAGCACATTACAGTATGGGCAGGCCTCACTGCAGTGTCTGTATCTGAGTCCTGCTAAAGGCCATGGGGTACATTGGGGTAAACTGTTTGAAATAAAGCAATTTCAAAACAAAAAAAAAGAAAAAACTGTAGGGGACTTATTTTGCAGGATTGTAGGAGACTTATTTTATTTGGTGTGGTTGGGGAATTCCTGACTGTGCTCAGGGACTGCTTTCAGCTTCTGGTGCCAGGCATATGGTGTCACAGAGCAGCACTTCAAGGACCGTGTGGTGCTGGGGACTGAAAAAAAGTCTTCTGAATTCTAAGCATGAAGTCCAGCTATTTCGCTCTCTCTCCATCCTAGGATGCAATTCTTTTAAAAATTCATTTGTTGAATCCTCATGAATTATAATGCTAACCATAACTGAGTTCTTGGGATACAATGACCAAGTACCAGTCCCTTTGCTACCAATGCCTTCCCTCCACCAATGTCTCCAGTTTCCGCCCACTCCCTACTTATCAAATTTTTAAAAGAAAAAATAGCTTTTGGGGGCCAGAGTGATAGCACAGCGGGTAATGTGTTTGCCTTGCACGCGGTCAACCCAGGTTCAATCCCTGGCATCCCATATGGTCCCCCGAGCACCACCAGGAGCCTGGTTCCTGAGTGCAGAGCCAGGAGTGACCCCTGAGCATTGCTGGGTGTGACCCAAAGGCAAAAAAAAAAAGAAAAAATATTCTTCTTTAAAATAAAAAAAAAGATTGAGCAAGAATCCCTCCTTTTTATTAGGGAGGCTGCATCTAAAATTACAGTCATACAGCTTCTTCTTCAGGAGGTGTCACGCTTGAGCCTCATAACAGAGCTCACTGATCACTCACTAGGCGTGTGGCAATTTACTACTTCCCTTAATAATCTACAATTGAGCTTGTGCTTCCAATTCCTTCATTCAATTCTCAGTAAGCCTCTGTTTTGGTAGTGGCCCAAACAAGAATCCCTCAATGAAATCTGGAGCCTTAAGAAAATTCTACTTTAAATAAGACTTGGTCACCCTGTCCATATCTCGCCTAACTTGGTTGCAGCTGGAAACAAAATTTTACAAATGGGTGCTCTAACTCGATTGTGAGGCAGCCACTTGAATGTGGGCGCAGATGTCCTACTGGAAATATCAGATCAGGGCTAGCTTTTAGCCCTGTGAGAAACTGTTATTGGGTTACTTGTGCATGAATAGATCTGTCCTGCAAGTCTGGCAGATCTTCATAAAAGCCACTGAGAACAAGTAAGTGGCTTCCACTAAAAGGAGAGCTCATGGCTCTTGCTCCAAATCATGTGCTGTAGGCAAAGCCACTGTTGTTACACCTGCTGCAACCAGCTGGGAAAACTAAAGCATGTCCCATGACTGGACAGAGTTAATCCAATGCCTTAAATATCTGCAACACCCCCTAAGGTATGGCTTTTTCTAAGGAAGATTTGGCTAATGGAGCCTCATTTTTCTCTTAATCGTCTCTTTAGCAACATATTCCAAATGACTTTCCTAAAATCCTGTTAAAACAGAGTCAGAGCTTTAAAGAGTCACATCCAGGCACGAGGTAACTGCATTTCTGTCCTGTACATCATTCTGGTGGACACTTCCGCCTAAAGATCGCTAAACACACATTCACATTGTGAAACTTGGCACACACTTACAGACTCACCGGGAAGGAGACCACCCAACGGAGCTTTACTGCCTATGTGCTAATTAAGAGGAATATATTGTTCCATACAAAAATTCCAATTCCAATTGGTTTTTTTTCTTTGCAGCTCTTCTGAGGGAAACTACTGTGATCTGACTGTTTGTGCTTACTGCCTCAGCTGATATACTGGAATCCTAAAGTACAGTATGATGGCATTAGAGTCTTTGGGAGATGCTCAGGTCAGGAGCACAGAATTCTCATTAACAGATTAGTGTTCTTATAAAAGAGACCCCAGATAATGCCCCTCCCACTTGAGAGGACATTTCGAGAAAGCACTGTTATGATCCCTGCAGCCTCACTGAACAAATCTGCCAGTGCCATCGTTCTAGACTTCTCATCCCTCAGATGAGACAAAAAAAATAAAAAACCAAATGCATCTTGTTTATAAACTAGCCAATCTGTGTTATTTTGTTATAACAACCCAAACAGACTGAGGGGACGTGAACACTACAAAACCTGGCATAAACTCAAGAATTTGTTCTGAAATGCAATTTACTGACTATGCTCTGGCTGATTGGGATATATAATTTAATAGGGAAAAAATCCATATCAAGTTGATCTTTAGATTGGTGGTTCTCTTAGTATAAAAAGCCAAATACTGGGAATCTAAGGTGCAGCTCTCCTCTAGCTGTAGTTCTGCGATGGGGAATGTGGCTCGGCTCTACCAGCCATGAAATAGAATGGAGGACTGTCTCTGACCAGTCTGGTCAGCCAACCCAATCCTAAAGACAAAAACGGCGATGACTTTTGGTAAAATCATAGCACTCTAAACACAGGCTTCTACCAAGTCAACTTCTCAATGCTCTTTGTTTATCTTAATAAATAATCAGCATTCCAGAGCACAACAGTGACTGGAAAGGTTTACAAACAGGAAGCAACCCTGGAATGTCAAAGATTTCTCCTTGACATATTTCAAGGTAAAGAATTGCCTGCAGGAAATTTATCAGAGCGCATTGTTGGGATCAGTGCCTCATAGGGAGTTAGAAGAGCAGAACTGTGTTTGAGGGAAGAGGGAGGGGGGAGGCACATCTAAACACAAGTGCAGTCAGAGCAAAGCTTCAGCTGATTCCCACTGGAAGCCAAGGAGGCAGAAAGGACACCTTAACATCTTTTGCAAGTGGAGGTCAAGGCAAACAGAACTTTAGGGATCAGATTGAACAGTCACTAGTTTAAAAAGAGATGGCAATTCCCACAGAAGCAATTCCCAAAGGTGAAGTCATGGAAAGTTATCTATCAATCACCAACACTTCCAACAGCTGTGGAATTAAGTGCTTCCATCCAAAGAAGGTCAGGAAGACCTGAGAGGCAGACCAGAACAAATAATAATATAGCATTCACCAGACCAAATAATAATATAGACTGGTTTCTGCTCCAGTACTACATAAAGACACCATTATATTTAAACCACTCAACCCAAGCACTAAACATGGAAGTAACTATAGATCCCAAACTTAGTAACATAATTTATAATTTAACAATAAAGATTTGCTTAAATTTAATAAAAATATAAGTTCTGGTGTGACTAATTTTTTTCTTGAGAACAGTTTATCAAAATCATCTACTGAGTAACTTGGAAGCAAACTCATGACATAAGTAAAATTAATGTAAACTCAATGGATTTGTAGGATAGAATTTGGTGGGATAAAATTCAACTAATTATTCTCCTTCTTTTCAAGATTCCACTAGAAAAGCCTCCTGAATTTTGAGAGCAAGTGTTCCTCTGTAGCATCCTGAAATGAGAGCCCCTACTTTCTGCCCTACTGGATAGCAAATAATCAGGAAAATTAACCACAACATGTACTAAGTATATATTTTCTGGTTGGTACTATTATGAGTACTCCACACCCCTAATCTATTATCAATCCTAATTCTCAAAACAACTACATGAGGTATATTTTGTTGCTAAAAATTAACGACCTGCCAAAGGTCAAACATGGTATGTGACACAGTTGAATTTCAAGTTAACAAGCCCAAAGAAAATCCACCAACATAATTGCTTTATTATTTTTTAATTGAATCACCATGAGATAGACCATCACAAAGCTATTCATGATTGGGTTTCACTCATACAATGTTCCAACACCAATCCCTCCACCAATGTATATTTCCCACCACCAATGTCCAGTGCCCTCAGTTTCCCTCTCATGGCCCCCCTATAAATCCTCCTCTGTATCTGCCTCTATGGAAGCCATCTTTTCTCTCTCTTTCTCTCTCTGTCTCTCTCTGTCTCTGTCTCTCTGTCCCTCTGCTCTCTGTCACTCACTCTGTCTCTCCCTCTCTCTCTCTCTCTCCTTTTATGTGCCAATTGCTTTATGTTGTTCTCCACTTGTCCCTAGAGATTCTCATTGCACCCGACCCTGTATCCTAGGAGACTGACTTCTATGAACCTATCAACTATACTCTTCTCATTTCCAATTGAGCTGACATGAAAACAATTACTAATGACATATTAAAGGATAAACGGAAACCCAGATCAACTCAGCAGTAACTCCTTCCTCCAAGAAAGGATCTTCCTACAGCCTAGTTCCACCCAAGTTCCACTAAGGCCATCTCACCCTGCTCATGATTGGCTCAGAACATTTTAAGTACAACTTACTTACTTCCCAAAACTGGCTACATTTCTCCTGCTCAATCATCTCTCAGAATGAACTTGTCTATAGAAGGCAGCACTTCCCACCTAAGCAATTATAGACCAACTATAATTTCCTCAGTTGTGACAACAGAAAATGTCTTCAAATGTTGCCAAATGTGCACTGGCAACAAAATGATTCCCGTTCAAAATTAGGACCTAGAATAAATCAATGAAAGAACTAAAGTCGATTTTTAAAATAAGATGAGAAGATAAATGGAAGAAAGTAAAGAAGGGAGGAAAGAATGAAGGGAGATGAGTGAGGGAGAAAAGAGGGAAGGAGGAAAAATAAATCAAGAGACTTTTTAAATAATATTCTGCTACATTTCTGCCTCTTGTAATTGATATAACTATTATAGATATTTTTATTTGTGAAAATAAGATGCTGGAAACTCTGTCTTCATTTGGATTTGGTATGTTTCTCTATCAAATTTTCCTCCTCCTCATAATCATACCCTTCCCAGATAAGTCACGACCATTTTCTAAGCCACACTATCCTTCTTGCAAGTCAAGGACATTGTACAAGATTCTCCTTTCTCCCCTCAATGTAACCTACAGCACCAAAGCAACACTTCTCCTATTCAAAGTGATACCCTAGATGGTCATCTCTCCCCTCGTAAATGTAGAAGCTGAAAATATAAGCCTAAAAGCATAATATTAAAATGATTTTTATCAGGGTTTACAACAAGAACAAATACATCTTTCATCAGCCAAAAAAAATAATTAAAAAGTGGGAGTACTGACTTGAGTTGAAGGGTAAAGCAATACCAAGAAATCTGAATGGTTTATGCCCGACGATGACTATTTGGACCACATTCAAGGCCTGAAGTAGAAATCCTTCATTAGCACCGACATTTCCATTATTGCTAGTGTCAGGAAGGAAAGTGTTATAAGTATTCGGGAGCTGAGGTTTCAACATTTGTCAAATGCAATTACCCAGACTTTTTAGCTCCAAGTTGACTGGAATGCTATCTTCCACGTCTCATTCACCCAATACATCGAAAAGGAAGCAGAGGGGGTAGTTTATAAACTAGATGCTGCAATAACCACAACATCGTGTTTAAATTAGGTTGACAACGAATGACTTTGCAGTACTTTGAAACCACATAACCCTGAGAGAGCTAAAAGGTCTATTAGTGCTAATGAGGCCAAGTAGATGTGGTGTTGCAATGAGAAGGAAAGAGGCAATGTACATATGAATCAGGAAACAATACTAATCCACATTCTGTTGTCAAACCACAAATAAAATGTTGGCTTAAAGCACTGTCTCTTTCTGGATGAGACACAAAGAAGTCTGTGGGGGCCTGAATCTCCCTCTAAAAAGGCTACAGCGAGCCAGCTCTTGAGGGAAGGCTAGCACAGATGAGAGTTTCCTCTGAGCATCATAGCCCGACACCTGCCACTCTGAAAACAAGCCAAGAGACTTAATAATCATGCTTTCAGATGCAATTTTCGGGCTCATCGCTTGCAACACAACATCCGTTTCTACTGTATCTGAGGACTGAAAATGTTAGCGAGGTTTCAGGTTCTCGGGCTGTTTTAAAATAAGTACTGAGTCAGAACCTACAAAATGGGCTTTCCTGGAAGTCTACTCTCTGTGATATAGGGAAAAAGATTTGCTAAAGAAAAGCGCTGTTGCTTCACTGTAAAAAAAAAAAAATCTGGCCAACCTACTCTCAGAGAAAGCACAAACCCTCCTCTGTAACAGGTCTTTATGCCAAGGCTGCTAAGACGGCAAAATATCAAGGTGGAAAACACAAGTTCTAAAATAAAAATGGCAAGCAATGAAATTATTATCAAATATTTTCTAAAACAACCCTATTATAGAGACAATTTCTAAAATAACCACATTAAATTTGAGTATCAGAAGTCACACACTGATTTAAAGCCCCATGATTTGAAGACCACACACAAAATGAACCAAGTTCATTTTGGTACAGAGAATGTTCTGGAAGAATTGAATTTGCACACCACTAGGAGAAACATGCTCTTCCCATTTGCCTCTTTGTTCCCTGCTGCTTTTATACTGACTCATTTTTTTGTTTGTTTGTTTTTGCACTCACTCCTGAAGCCATATGCATCTGTAAGCTTCTGCTGACTAGTTTTTTTGTGTACAAATTGAAGTCTGTTGTGATGGCCTTAAGCAAAAAAAAAAAAAAAAAACAAGAAATATGTTAAAGAAGACTTCATAGCTCTAGTATTAGGGACATCCAGGCTGCAGGCCCTATGATACCTGTGAAACCAGGTTGTTGGGACAGACATAGATGATTCTTCCCAGTTGCCATGGCCTAGCTCTCTTCATTATATAGCCCACGAATGATGTGATACATACCCAAAAGACCCTTGGCAGAGAAAAAGTTTTCCTACCCCTGAGGTGAGCTCTCTAAAAAGACCAAACAAAGGAGCCACTCAAATAAAAACAAGGCCAACCACAGGCAGAGCCTCTTGACTGAAAATACCCCAGGGACCTCTCTCAGCAGTGAAAGTGTCAGATCTGCTTTCCCTCAGAAATGCCCATGGCCACCCCACTCAGTTGGACTATAATGCCCTCCAGTGCTACCACCCCTCCTTGCTCACTTCAGACTCCAGCACTGCTCTGCAGAACCGGGATCCTATGCTTTCAGCCCAGCTGCAAGAGTTTATTCAATAACAGAAAGGAAAATAAATAAGTTTCAGCTACTTATTATATACCATTATTGTTAAAGGTAAATAAATACTTCAATTCTGTGATGAGGCAGCCTCTTTGTAAGTGAAAAATAATCATGTGAATATTTCTTATTTAATAAAACCTTTACTCAAATGTTTAAGAGGGAACATTTCTCTGTTTACTTCTAAAAGTGTCTTTTAAAGTAAAGGCACCAGGAGCTGGAGTGATAGTACAGTGGGTAGGGCGTTTGCTTTGCACTCGGCCAACCTGGGTTCAATTCCCAGCATCCCATATGGGCCCCTGAGCACCGCCAGGAGTAATTTCCGAGTCCAGAGCCAGGAGTATCCCCTGTGCATAGCCAGGTGTGACCCAAAAAGCAAGAAAACAAAAACTAAAATAAAGTAAAGGCACCAGGGCCTAAAGAGATAGTGCATAGATTAAGGCTGTTCCCTAGCAAGTGGCCAACACCGATTTCATACTTGGCAGTACGTGGTCCTGGGCACCATGGTGAGAGAAGAAGGGAGCAGGGAAGGGGGAAAAAAGGTGGGGAAGGGAGAATAGAGGAGGGAGATGGAGGAGAGAAAATATGAAGGGGGGAGAAGACAAGAGGGGAAGAGAGAGGAAGGGAATGGAGTGGAGGGGATATTAAAACAGTATTTTAATGCTCAAAAAATTATTAGAGTAAAATTGAACATTAATAAAATGCAGACTCAAAATAAATATAGCAACAAACTTAGGCTAGTACCAACTACTGCAACTGAGCATAAAATAATTATGATTCCTAGCAGACAATGCAGGACAGGAAATTCAATTTGCTACTTGACTTTTATTGTTTCCTAAAAGGACAAACACTCATTTCACCAAGGAAACCCCTATTTACTAATTTTGAACCGAGAAGAATTTATCATGAAGAAAAACCAAACAACAAATGTGGTGTCTTTAATAATAATTCTGCAAAATCAGTAGCTATCATTGACTTTATGATCATTCCTTATATTAAGATCAAGGGAATAATTTTTAGTTTTATAAAAAATTTTATTAAGGAATAAAGCAAAAAATTCACACAGTTGATGTATGGATTTTGATTAAATTGAACATATGCATAGCTCCATGATGCCACCATCAGAAAAAAAAATGGTTTTTGACATATTCATTACAACCCTAAACTTCCTTTTACTTGCTTATATTTTCTTTTTTTCTTGTAAGCAGACATAATGGGAACTCTTCTTCCAAATCTTCTAAGATGTACAACATCGTCTTGTTAACTGCATGTTCTATGTTGCACAGAAGATCTCTAGATCTTATTCATTATGCATAGCTCAAACTATGCACCTACTGAGTAACATTTCCTATTTCCTCTTTCCACTTGACTTTGACTATTTTTAGATATAAGGAATAATGTATTTCAACAGAGAATCCAAGTAACATATTCCTCTTGGTGGCTAAGAATATGCTTCCATACCAGAATGAAGTCTAGAGAATCCGGGAGCATAAACAGTTCAACTGTCTAATACTGGATTCCTATTTTCTCAGCAGGACTTTTATCAAGCAAAGTGACACAGTCAAACTCCCACTGGGAACCTTCTATGCATATGCCTCATGCTGCCAACGTAAGGGAGACATATACATTCTCAAATGTTAGGAAATCAAACATCTTAAAAGGATGTCTGGTGCAGAAAGAAAAAGGACTGGGGCTGGAGCGATAACACAGCAGGGAGGGCTTTTGCCTTGCAAGCAGCCAACCCGGGTTCGATTCCCAGCATCCCATATGGTCCCCCGAGCACTGCCAGGAGTAATTCCTGAATGAAGAGCCAGGAGTAACCCCTGTGCATTGCCAGATGTGACCAAAAAAGCAAAAAAATAAAAAGAGAGAGAGAAAGGACAGACATTGCTTAGTTATCCCCCCCTTCCCCCAAACAACAGTTTTGAATTAGTTCAGATACACTTGAGGCAGGGGGAGAGGGGCAGGGCAATGGAAGTGATACTGCCCTGCCAATAAATGATATAAGAAGCACACCTGGATTTAACATTAAGCAAACCAATGGAATCTAAATCACTGTCACTGTTCTCTCATTGTTCATCAATTTTACTCGAGCTGGCCCAGTAACGTCTCCATTGTGACACTAGTTACTGGGTTTGGCATGTCAAATACATCACAGGTAGCTTGCTAGGCTTTGCAGTGTGGGCAAGATGCTCTCAATATCTTGCTGGGCTCTCTGAGAGGGACGGGGGAATCAAACCTGAGTTGGCCACATGCAACGCCCTACCCACATGCTATTGCTCCAGCACAGAATCTAAATAAGATTAAATAAACTAAGAGGAACTAATTAAGAAGGCTAAATTTTAGTCTTAACTAAGCCCTACAACCCTTTTGACTTGCTCTTTACCCTAGGCTGAAAGAAAGGGGAATAAGTGAGTTTTCGTGACTGACCCTATGTTAATGAGATGACACACTACACAACTTTCCCATGTTGTATAACAAGTGACTCCAAAACTTGCAGTGGCTTACAACAACCATTTTCATCCCATACTTTCTATAGGGGCTGAGGCAATAGCACAGCAGGTAGGGCATTTGCCTTGCACGTGGCCAGTTGGCCGACAAGAGTTCAATTCCTCCACCCCTCTAGGAGAGCCCAGCAAGCTACCGAGAGTATCTCGCCCACATGGCAAAGTCTGACAAGCTACCCATGACGTATTTGATATGCCAAACACAGTAACAACAAGTCTCACAATGGAGACGTTTCTGGTGCCCGCTCGAGCAAATCGATGAACAATGGGAGGACAGTGCTACAGTGCTACTTTCTATAGGCGGGTGCAGATTAGATGCATCCTCTGGGTCTGGGTCTGCCATATATGGCATGAGGGACTGGCCTCCTAGTACAATTGTTCACCAACACAGGAGCTGACTTCATCAAACAAAGCAGATGAGAGAGAAAGAACATGCTGACGAGATGGAAGCAACAGTCTTTTGTTATCTAATCTTGGAAGTAGAATCCTGTACTAGACTATCTGTTTAAAGAAAGTAACTAGGTCCAGTCCACATCAAGGGGGTGAAGAAATACCCAAGACTATGAATATCAGCAGGCAAGGATCACTGGGAGGCATTTCAACAGTTGTCAACCACAGATGCAGAGGTGGTAACCTGAGGGGCAAATCTAAAGCGTTTGTTTCTGAGAGATTGATTAGCTGTGGTTTTCAAGTATATTTAACAAAGAAAGTCTTTTTAAAGATTGTGAAAATACATTTCCCTTGATGCAGCATCATGTAAGGCCCAACAGATGGTGGACTTGTTTTGTACTCTAATCCAGGTGCAGTTTAAGACTAAGACAAGGTTTCATTCCTCCTGATCATCAGGAGTCTGGGAGATTCTCAGCATGGATCAGTGCAGGAGTGTTACCAACCAATGAAGCAAATAGCAGGAAGTTCAGCTACCCCTACTGTCCAATCCCCCTGGTATCTAAATAATTATGAGTATACTATGTATTTTCACAAATACTACAATGCAAATCATGCATTTCTTGACTACTTGAAATGTAAGATTATACCAAAAACTGTGTGAAATCTTTGGGGTCAAGAATGGAAGAAGAACTTAATTATATGAAGCTAAGAGGTGGATATCTAAGAAAACCAAATATCTCTCCAACAGAAAAAGCATATAGTGAGGTAGATAAGTAAAGTTTTATGTTGGACTAGAACACCAGAAGTAGTTGAAACTAGATCAGAAGCTCAACCAACAATCTCATAATAATTACCAAGTTCATTTTGTCTGGAAAAACATTCTTAAGGCAAAAAAACACAAAAGAATTGAGGTAAGTTTTATTTAGGGTACTTGTATGTCCTAATTTTATCAGGGCAGATTTATTTATGGTTATGCTGCTATTAGTGATCCTGCTTTCCATTCTCATAAATATCTTGGTTCAGAAAAATATACCAGACATCAACCTCAAATCATTAAGACATCAAGCTTAGGGATTTTTTTTTACATGGTCTCACCCATCATTCTCTTCGCCTTTACTCCCTTTAGTAATACATTTATAACAATTAATAGTATGCTCAAAGATTTCTTTCCACTTAAACTTTTGAGTGGAAACTCAACTCCAATCCCTTCTCTGATAATGGTTTACAATGCTCCAGCTAGTGCTAGAGTAGAGTTCAAGTTAGAATTCTTGAGGTTGGAATAACCATGTGGTGATTTGGTAATCAGCATCAACAAGATTTTGATCCAGAGGAAGGCATTCAAGTGATAACTTGCTAAAAGTCACAAAGATTCAAGTAGTCTAAAGAAGAGGTGATTAGTAGATAAAACACTGAAGAGAAATCCCAAGAAGTAGCTCTCAAGAATGGTCCAGAGTAGTGACTGCAGCATTTGGATAACAAGAGAAAACAGACATCTTGACTTGTCTTAAGCAATACTCGTTTTGCAATCTGAGCCTGTGGTCAAAAATGGCAAGGTCCTATTTACTGACTCCAGCTTGTATTTCTGTAAGGCAGATACTCTTGAGTTTGGGGACACCTAATAAGGAGGCTAGTGTAGAATACAGCGGGCAAATCACAGCTATCTGTGCTCATTAACAGATTTGGGCAAAGCTGCAAAGGTGCTGTATTATTTGGGTCCAGTTTCTTTGTGTATAAAATGAAAATCTTATTACCTAGAGGGTATGGCTAGTTCCTTTCATATCATATCCTAAATGTTTGCAACAGTGCACTTAGATCAACATTTTTTAAACACTTCAGGCTGGAAACTGTGCATGTGCTGGGACCAACAAAACAACAAGTGGTGCTTTTCATCAAGGAGTTTGCAAGTGAGAGAAAGAGATAAACAATAAAGTACAAACTGTTGGGAGCAGATTTTTAACTACAAGGATAACAAGGAGACACCTGACTTGGTCCCAGAAAGTCAGGTAAAAGTCCCCGAAGCCAACTCTTTAAGGACACAAAGGAGTTAACCTAGAAAGTAAAATAGAGATGAAACACATTGTGGGCAAATAACCAGTATGAGTAAAAGTCTTCAAGACACCAATGAGCACTTTGGATTGGGAAGAAGTGATTCAAATCAGAACCAGGAGTGCGTAAGTCAAACTGGACTGCAACATGGAGGTCTGGTTTTGGGTGAATTTCGATGCCTAGTAAGGAAGGGAATAAAGCTCTGTATTGGGGGTTTAGCTCCTGGAGGGTCTGAAGTCCATGAGTAACATCCTCTGGTACACATATATCCAAACAACCGAACAGAGTTCTCTGCTAACCAAGGTCTCTTGAATATTTAACAGAATATCCAGTTGGAAATCAAATAAATATTCCAGAGCCAATACAAAGTCAAAAAACATCTAACTGGTAGTAAAGGTCATTACTTTGTTCATAAAATGAAGAAACTGGTATAGGGGAATTAGGAAGAATTTAGAGGTTTGGTTGAGAAAAAAGGAAGCTTAATACAAGGGAAGAATCACAGTTATGGAAAACTCACACCTGGCTACCTCATGTTATTTTTTAATCCCTCGTGGGCCATGATCAGAGTAAAACTCTGAGTAAATATGTACTAATTTAAGATGTACCAAAGTACATTCATTCTCCAGTATTTCTTTTCAGGATCAAGATTGATATAGTAATTTATTTAAAGAGTATAATTGAAAACATTTGTAAAATGCAGACTCCTTTT
This sequence comes from Sorex palustris, assembly GCA_028565675.1. Taxonomy (NCBI): domain Eukaryota; kingdom Metazoa; phylum Chordata; class Mammalia; order Eulipotyphla; family Soricidae; genus Sorex; species Sorex palustris. Next base: position 39,453,074 of record JAOXYA010000045.1, on the reverse strand, counting down.
AAATTTTCATATCCCTTTTAAGCTGTGTAATTCAAGAACCATTTTCTTATCATTTCACCTTTATCAATAATTTTCAAATCATTCAGCTTATTTTTTACAGCCACAATTATCTCTTTTTAGAAGTTATATATTAATGGTTTATTCTACCTGAAATTATATCACTGTCACTGTCCTCCCATTGTTCATCAATTTGC
>JAOXYA010000045.1:39338909-39350402 GCA_028565675.1 Sorex palustris | reverse complement strand
CCATGATAACCCCCGTTGAAATGGTTATTGATCAGCACAGGGCAAAGATTCAAATCTAGACTTTCATATGACTTGCACTATGAGTTGATATTGAACATTTTTGTGTCATAGACCTCTTTAAGAATATGACTACAGCAATGGGCTCTGTGTTGTTAAAACGCACCATCATGAGGTTCATTGTTTTGGGTACTCCACACATCCCACCTTTATACTGCTATTTAAGAAACTTGATTCTTGCAAGCCCTCATGTTCTAGGTGGGGAAAACTGAGGCCCAGTGAAAGAAAATACCCCAAGGATAAACAAGCAGTTACTGACAGGAAGAGAAATAGGTGTTTGACCTCTTCAAATCAACAGGTATAAGGTGTGTGTGTGTGTGTGTGTGTGTGTGTGTGTGTGATTGTGTGTGTGTGGTGCTAAAGTCTCACACATGCAGTGCACTTGTTCTACCACTAAGCTACATCATGACCCAAAAATTGTTTATTTATAAACTTTGGTAACACTAGGGATTGAAACCAGGACCTCACACATGCAAGGCAAGTGTACTACAGATAAGCTATAGCCCTAATCTGTGACTATCTATTTAATTCTGTCACAAATACCAAGTAGATATACCCATAATATGAAACCAATCATTCATTTGGGCACTAATATCTCCAGGGTTCTGGAAAGGGAATCTGAAAAAAATATAATGATTTAGATGATCCCAAGTCTTTCTGTGTAACATTATTCATCGTTTGAATTTTTATTCATATCTTTCTATATGGGAGCTGAAATCAAGACTGCAGAACTGACCAACCCCAATTTGGAGACGATTCCAGAAGGACCAACAACCTGAACTACATTACACAAATTTTTGGTTTGTCAGATAATCAGACAAGTGTGAGATTGTGGAAAGAAAATGGCTATTTTACCTGAACAAACTAGGCTGATCCACAAAAACAGAACAGAACCCAGAGAGACTTTCCCAAAAGCAGTTTCTCTGTCAAATATTAATTAGGGTATTCTATATTTTATAAAGTGTTTTCCAGAGGATAAATCAATTGAGGGAGGGAAAGCAAAAAGGAAGGAAGAGAACAATGAATTCTTAACTTTAAATATTCATGCCCCAAACAGTTCTGAATAAAAGTCCACTCTTTCTACCCTATAAGAAATCCAACTCAGATGACTATGTAATTTACTAAAAGTCATGTAGTAATTATCAGAGCCATGGTTAAAACCTTGATATCTGAATACAACCTTATGTCTGAATGACAAGGTTCTTAGAGAGTGTCTCACATTGTTTCCATTCACCCAGTTCCTAAATGATGGGTAAACTGTTCAATCCATTGAATCTGTTTCTCAACATTCTATGCAAAGCCCCTTAATAAGAATAGCCAAGCTACTCAAGCTTTGAGGAAAACAAGCCTTGAATATGCAAGTTTTCAGTCCCACCCCAGACCTAGAGGATCAGCTATTATGAGAATAGACTCTGGCATTCTTCAGTTTTGTTTTTTGTAGGGGAGACAAACCCAGAAGCTCTCAGGTGATACTTCTGATCTGGTGCTTTGGTGGGGACCATGTGGAACCAGGGATCAAAATCAAGTCTTCTGTATACAAGGTACTGCAGCCTTTTGAGCTACCTCCCAGAAACCAGCATTTATTTCATAAGTCCTCCAGGTGAGTTGAGAATTGTTAATCTAGTGACATGTTTTCTCTGCCCCTCTCCCTAAAGCCAATTTTACACCCAAACCTTTTCCAGACAGAACAATTCAAAAATCTGTAACCTCATCTTAAAAACCACCAAAAGGTATTCATTATTTGTTTAAGGCCAGTACTCTATGGAAGATTCTAGACCCTCCAGCCTTTGATTGCACTGTCAAATTTCATTTTATTCTATTTTCCCCTAACACAATTGGATATCAGAGGCCTCAAGAATCTGTCAAAAGAACTGAACCCTGAACTTGTTCTCACAGATGATTTCTTAATAAAGAGAAAGAGTCCCAAGAGTTTCACTTGCTTAGGAACACTTAATGATTCCAAGCAGAATTATTTAATGAATAACTTTACATTCAAATACTTTATTCCAAGAAAACCTACCAGGGTAGGTTGTAAGGATATTTTAGAACTGAGCTTGGCAACATGAGGTTGGTATAGGATCCCCTTATTTCCTTTTGTTTGTTATTTTTGTGCTGAGCAACACCTACTGATGCTCAGGAATTACTCCTGGCTTTGTGTTCAGGAATCACTCCTGGGGGTACTCGGGGGACCATATGGGATGCCAGGAATCGAACCTGGGTTGGTCACATACAAGTACCCTCCCCACAATACTATTGCTCTGGCCCAAACCCCTTATTCCTTGATGGGTGGCATGTTTTAGGACACTAAATTCTCTTCTTAAGCAGGTGTTGCTGGTGGAATCAAATTTAATTAATATGATCTTGAAGGAAACCAAGCTTGTACCACTGGTTTTCACACTGAGTCCCTTTGCTATTTACTTGAGTTACGCATGTTTTCTAACAAAGGGTGAAAAGTGCATTTCTTTTCCTGGAATATCCTATATTTTATCATAGAAAACACAATTGGTGGTACCAGATACAGTGTTTGCTGGTTAAACCAACACCGTCATGCATCTCCCCGTGTATTTGCTTCCCAACGGAATTTACCTGGAGTGGAGCCGTGGGAAAGATCTTCTCAGGAATGATGCAATAGTGCCACCTTGTGGTCCTTGACTGAAAAGACCGAGGCAGAAAAAAATAGCTGTCCCCATTCAAATAGATGCTCTGCTTCCCTAGTCTCACTACAAGTTTAACTTTTGGATTTTCAGCTTAGAATTATCTCCGAGGAGAGGCCAGGTCTATTTTCGGATGGACACAAAGCATTCATCAGACAGTGCAATAGTCGCTGAGCAATAATGTTATCTCTATGAACTCCCATTTTCACCTCTCGTGCAATATATTCTGTTCTCTTCCACCCTGTTCCCTTTTCACTAGTAACTGTTATACCTGCCTGGATTAATCAACCTCCATGCCATTCCCGAATCTCAGTTGAGGGCTGTTAAAGGGTATCCCTGAGCTCAAATCCTCAACTCTACATTCATCCTAATGACCCAGGTCTCACAAAGTCCACATTCAACCACCAAGAACCAAGATATATATATATATATCGCCCAGTGTCATTAAAAGGGAAAGAGGAGAAGGTAAAAAGTAGACTCAGAAAACTCTGCCCAGGGTTACTCAGCCGTTAGACTGACCATTATCAAATATGTCTTACCTGTAATCATAAGCAGTTTGCAGTTATTTTTTTTTCTTTTTGGGTCACACTAAGTGATGCTCAGAGGTTACTGCTGGCTTTGCACTCAGGAATTACTCTTGGCAGTGTTTGGGAGACCATATGGGATGCCAGGAATTGAACCTGGGTTGGCTACGTGCAAGACAAACACCCTACTCACTCGGGCCCTAGTTTGCAGTTAATTTACCAAAGAAACTTACAGATCATTTGAAAATTTATCTAAAAAAAGTACTTATTTTTTTCTAAACAAATCAAAGCCACGTCAGTAAACTGCCTGATGGGTGAAGAATAACTGCATTACTCAGATCAGAATTACCTCCAGGAATACAATATCCTGGTTCCATAAAATCAGCCAGTGAAAATCACCAGCATATGTGTCATGGATTATAGGTAAGATCGTAAAACAGACATGGCCCCAATTCTCATGTGGTTCAATGGGGAGAATAAGAAAGTTACTGTTTCATTTGAAGACCCTTAAATAGCCCTCAGCTGAGATTCAGGAGTGGCATGGATGTTGGGGTTATAACAGTTATCAATGAAAAAGGGAAAGGGTGGAACGGAACAGAATATACTGATTGGGAGGTGAAAATGGGAGTTCAAAGGGGTACCTTGATTGCTCAGCTACTATTGCAATGAAATAGGAAAGATTCTATAGTGCAGGCTTTTTCTGCGAGGGAATTATACTTGCAACATGCAAACGATCAGGTAATTCTCAGCTCTCCCAAGAGGAGGCAGTAAGGCCTAGCAGGAAGAGCGGGCATTATATCTCTGGATACTTGGACAGGTCACTGAAACTCTTGAGGACTCGGTTTTCTTACCAGTGGAATCAATCCATACATCTCTGTTTGATCAGAAAATATTAAGAGGATCCCATGTGATGTGTGAAAGTACAAATTCTTCTTGGCACAGAACAAGTGTCTCCATGTCAGCCAGCATCTATCTGAAGAACAAGAGTCATCCAATACCTCTCTTTACACTTTTTTACCCAAGATCCAGTGTGCACTTAAAGACTGAGGCTTGTTTTAATATATCGTAGCATTGTCCTACCTGTTGTTCATTGATTTGCTAGAATGGGCACCAGTAATGTCTCCATTGTAAGACTTGTTACTGTTTTGGGCATATCAAATATGCCACAGGGAACTTGCCAGGCTCTGCAATGTGGGCGAGATACTCTAGGTAGCTTGCTGGGCTCTCTGAGAGGGATGGAGGAATTGAACCCGGGTCGGTCACATGCAAGGCAAATACCCTACCTGCTGGGCTCTGAGAGGGATGGAGGAATCAAACCCGGGTCGGTCGCAAGCAAGGCAAATGCCCTACCCACTGTGCTAGCACTCCAGCCCGTTTTAATATCAATCCCACATTTTTACAGTTACTCTCTTATTATCAATGACCCTTCTTCAGCACCTCAGGGCCTGACTAGGTTCTCTCTGTCCACTCTATTTCTAGTCTCAAACACTAATTTTTTTAAAAAATATTTCTTTCAAAACTAAACATACAGAATTGGTATCTGCAAATGCTCTTTCTTTGTAGTGGCAGATGAACCAACTCTTCTGTATGAATGACAGCTTTGGCATCTCCTTATTTGAAAAGTGGCTTTGATCACTCTCCCTAGAGATGAGTGGGCATTTCATATAAAATGAGACACCTGGATGATCCCATGAAGGAGAAGTAAGGGGTCTTTCTAAGAGAAGCTCATTTGTCTGAATCTTGTTAGAAGCATCAGCAAACCATTGCAGTACTGTTTCCAGAAGCTGAAAGCTCTTATCTCCCACATTGCCTCTACCTTGGGGAGCACTACTTCCTGTTCGCCCGTTTATAAAGCCTAACTTGAGAGCTTACCGAGGAGACTGGTAAACATTCATTCCTAAAGATTTTTTGAGAAACATAACACACTGGAGCGGGATCAATATTCACTTAAACAATACTCAGATGTTCAAAAACAAATATTATTTTTAGTCCTCTGCAATTTATCTGGCTTCCCTCCAAGACCTTCCCCCAGTTGATAGTAGGAGGGACAACAGCAACAAAATAATGAACTCTATGTCCAGGGACCAAAGTAATAGCACAGTGGGTACCCCGTGACTGTCTTGCACTTAGCTGACCCAGCTGTGATCGCCAGCACTCCCTAGGGTGCCCCCTTTTCTGGGAGCGACCCCTGAGCTCAGAGTCAGGAGTAAGCTCTGAGCAACACCAGGTGGGCCCCAAAACAGGAGGAGGGAGGAGAGTGGGAAGAAAAGGAGGAGGAGAAGAGTAGGAGGACGAGGAGGAGGAGGAGGGAGAAATGAAGAAAAAGGAGAAGAAGAAATAGAAGAATCAGCTATGATTTATGTCCAGCCTAGTAAACCAGTCTCCTTGGGTATCACATCTCTTCTACTGGGATGCCATGGACAAATATTCCCTGGTACTCCCTCCTCTACTTCTGTTAGGATAACACTTTAGGAGAAATAATGGAATACCAGGACGTGGATTGTTTCATTTTTGTACCACCCTGCAATTAGCTTCATCCGAGGACAGCACAGCCTTTTGAAAGCAAGCAGGATTGGTTTTCTCTGAATCATGAGCTGAAACGCACCCAGACATCCTCTTTAGTCACGGAACTTTTCAGAGCCTGACTGGTGGGTGACACAGAGATTGTTTCAGTGAGCAGAGGAGCTATCTGTAGTCAGACTGAATGGCGAGGCAGGATTCCTAGGGAAGTCTCAGAGGGATGTGCTGGATGCCAGCAAGAAATTTGGCTGTGCCAGATGCAGACTCCACAGACACCAGCAAAATTCTAACACCCCCCAGCTCCCATCAAGGGATCTACAGCCAGGCATCATCCTGATGGGGGCCCTGCATCTCAAGGACCCCAACTGTCCCTCCTGTCTCCCTACTGTCCCAGGAGATCACATTGGCCATAGCTGGAATCATATACACAGGCCTGACTCGGAGACTCGGAGCCCCAGAAAGGCAATTTATACCTACTCCTTTTCCTCTCCCTCCTCTTCTCTCGCTCCTGCAAGGCAGTCAACATAGATGCTGGGTTTCGCATGTCCTCTACAAGTGAGTCTCCTTCTGAACATCAAAGTTGCGGGTCCTGGTTCCAGCCAGAGGGAGGAGCCTCAACTTTCGGGTAATCTTCATGCTTTTATCCTCTGCGGCCTCCTCTGGCTATGTCAAAGCAGTGGCAAGGGATCTCAGCTGGATCTCTTTTTCCTCCCTGGGCAAAGAGAGAAAAGATTCTACTGCATTAAACACTAAAACTGCTACATTACCTTTCTCTTCTTTTTGCACGCCTCTGGTGGTAACCATCCGAAGAAGAAAGATGATGTTACAAGTAAATTGAGGGAAAGATGAGGTGTAGGAGAATGCCAACTGGAAAAAGCCCTCCAGGGGTCAGAGATAATACATGGGCTAAAGTGCTTGCCTTGCGTCCCACAGACCTCAGTGCATCCCTAGCACTGCACGTGGTCCCTGAGCACCACCAGGGGTCACTCCTGAGCAGAAACCAAGGAATAGCCCCTGAACACAGCCAACACACACAAACCCCATCAAATAAAATACTCCAATATGCTATTGCACTTGTAGACTCTCCAGATCAACATTGATCACCAGGGGTTCTATGGTCCCTTGTGGATTCCCAGGGTGGCAGTGGGAGGTAACCAGTGAAAATTTCATAGGGAGCAGGGCACATCCCAAGCTTAAGTTGCCAGCCAGTAGAACAGAGAGGCCACAGAAATGGTGTTGGGGGGGTGGGGAGGGGAGGAAATGTCCGGAGAAGACCATGGTCAGAAAAACATCAAGAAACACTACTCTAGATCTTTCTGAATCGTTGCTCCAGCTTTAGAGGAAGTACTGTGAAAAGCACAGAGGAGAGAAATGACGTGGTCACAGGCTCAAGAGAGCTTCCGGCTGGAGATGGAGAGACTCTGGAATAATAAGAGGTAAAACCTGACTTGCACAAATGAGCAGCCCGGCAGTAAGTGCTCCAGCTGGTGGTGGCTCAAAGGCACTCGCACGGCCCCAGATTTGCCCTCTCCTCTGCCATTGTGCGGTTCTTCATTTCTTTCTTTATTTTTGAAATCTCTCTGTGGCTTGAAAGAAAAGCACTGAAGCAAGGAGAGTGAGCAGCCGCTGCGCACTCACGTCTGCTGACAATCCTATTGTCTGGAAGCAGCAAGTCCCTAGGGAAGGAGCAGGGGGGACGGGGCCACACACGGGGTCTCCATTCTGCAGACGTAATTTGTGCCCATAATTATTTTGATTACTTCACGGGTCACATAAGGCTTTGCCAAGTAAACAGCCACTAATTAAATATTATGCAAAATGTCCCTTTCCAGTGCAGGCTTCTAGGTGTGAAATCATCTACGGGAAAATAAGTCCTCCAGCCAACGATGTTCACCAATCTGTTTAAGGCCAAAAAAACCGGCAAGAGAAGTGGAGAATTGGATTTTTTTTTTAAAGCCAACTTTCCTGTAGAGAAGACAGAAAGGCAGAACTAAATGCTACCAGTGTTAACTCTGAATTGTCTCTTTCTTTTTCCAGAGTGCATTGAGGGAATGGAGGGCCAGTATCCCCAAGCAGTTTCCAGGTGTCAGGGAACAATATCAATGAAATGTGATTCAGGGGCCACTGTACCTAGGACTATCAGTACCACAGTACCGAGGCAAGCAATGCTTGAGAGGGCCATATGATGCAAGGGTTCAAACTCAGATGCACTGAGCTCTTTCCTCTGCCCTGTCCTTTGAGCTTTTTAAAAAGATCAATGTCAACATTTAACAAACCCAAGAATGAGAGAGTAACGCTCACAGGTCAGAATAGCTTACACTAAATTTTGAAGGTCCACACATGGTGGTGATTGGACCTTACTCCAACTTAGTGCTCAGGGATCATCCCCAGAGAGGCTCAGGGAACCATACGGGTGGGCACTGGGGTCAAACCCAGGTGGGCCGCATGCAAATCAAATGCTCTACCCACTGTGTTGTCTCTCCAGCCCCGACACATAATTTTTGTATAGCTATCTCCTACTTTAGGATTTCAACAGGAGAGGAAACTGCTTAGAGACAAGGTCACACAGATGTGCAATATTGATTCCTTCCACAGGCTTATCTGGAAAACTTATTTTTGGGCCTTCTCCAACCAAGTTCCACTCATGCAAGGTTGAGATTTTTGTTTTGTTTGTTGATTTCAGGGCTCTGGGGTCTTTGGGGCAGGGGAACTCCCAAGAAATTCTCAGGAGGCCTGAAGACCCCATTAGTTATTATCAGCCGAATGAGATGGTGGTATAAAGCAAGGGCTCAGTCAGGGATTATGTACGCCACTCATTCTTCTGGGGACCCTTGAGGGCTGCACCCAGCAATGCTCAGGGGCCCATGGGGTGATGATAACCAAACCTGGATGGGTTGGTTAATAGCTATACTATCTCCCAGTCATTTTATTGAAAAAGTTAATATTTTTAACATGGTTTTGATGTACAAAGTTACTGCCTCTTCCACACCACCAAAGTGCCCAAGATCCTTCACCTTTGTCCTTGTGTCACTTCTAGTCCTCCTCTTCCATGAAGGCCTCAGTCCTTGGTATCTGCTTTTCCTTTTTGATTTTTAATATGTGTCCCTCAGTACCAGGCTTTAACTGGTCCTCATTCTTGGGTTGGTGTCAATCACCTCTCTAAGTCCCTTGAAATACTAGAAAAGCACAGAAACAGATGTGTTCACAAAGGCTGGGTTTATAGTAGATGATCTTTTTCTTTCAGAATCTTCTGGATTTGAGGTTAAAATTCCATCAACCCCTGCCATGACTTTGTCTAAGCTGCTCAGACTTGATTTTCTAGCCCAGCTTCTCTCTTTGCAGAACTACAAGTCCAAATCCCTCTGTTCATACCCTCAGATAAGGACCCTCAAATAAAGTTGTCTGATTCAATGTTGCTCTGTAATAATGTTGACAAGCATGGAGAAAAGTCATGTCTGACATTGAGCAAAATGTCCTAATTCAAGGAGATGCTTTCCTTGTACATTTCTCCTAAAGTCACAGTTTCTAAGAATCTCTGGGTGAGCATATCTGATTATAGCAGGTCCTTGTTGGGAGAACCAGGTCGTTTCTTCCAGGATCAGTTAGAATTTCCAAGAAATCAACTCCTACCTACTTTGTTTTAAAAGGACTTTTAGAGACTGGTTTTCATCATAGATGCTCTTTTTCTTAGTGCTACAAAAAAAGTAGTTTATTAGGAAATCTTTCAAGACTGGGTCAACTCTGAGTTATATAAAAGCTGCCTTTCCCAGGAAAGACTCCTTTATGTCTGAGAGAAGTTCAAACAACTCCAAATAGTTCCCTTCAGTCCTTGTACTTAGAACAACAAATAGGCTCGCCACCTTTGAGGGCCCATGGACAACTGTGACCCCTGCAAAAAGCAGAGAACACTGGCCTTCTGCCCACGTGAATTTGGGCACACAAAAATTTCACTGTTCCCATCTTGCTGTCTCCACTGCTGGTTTGACATTAAATATATCCTGTGCGTGTTGTAAATCAAACTTGTTTTGAAAAAAAAATACAGCTTAAGATAAGTCAGCTGATTTCAGTTTTATACTCAAAATTAAGCACTGAAGAATAGATTTGATCCTGAATCAGAGAGTCAGGTGAACTTAAAGAAGGGTACACAGGAGAAATTGTCTAAACTCTCTTGTCTCTCTTATAAGCATGGTCCTCCCGTTGTTCATCGATTTGCTCGAGTGGGCCCAGTAACGTCTCCATCATGAGACTTGTTGTGACTGTGTATATTTAATTTATTTTGCGATTTGTCAGAAATTCAGGTACTTCTTCATATGTTAAATTAGAGTATACTCAAGAGAGAGAGTATACTCTACAGAAGTGTTAATCAACCTTTTTCTTACCATGACCTTTTTTTCAACCTTGTTTCTTTCCTGTGTCCCCCTCGCCCTCAGCTGGTTCCCTAGTTTCACACCACGAATGCTTTTACATGAATTTCACAAGTGATCCACCTGGGGGCCCATAGCAAACCTTATGGCTCCTGGTTAAGAAACACTGCTTTAGAGATAAACATGAATATTGGTTGTTAGTTGCTTTTTTGGTTTTGGGGTTTTTTTTTTTCATAGTTTTGCTTTTGCTCCTATTATAGAAGTGGTTAAGATTTGACTACCTTGGTTCAATTATGTCATAATTACAAGGGACCATTACCTTGATTTTTTATGTTATATATCTTCATTTTTTTAGCAGTTTATTGATGAGAACTATTTTCTAATTGCATTAGATACTGCAGACAACTATTTTGGGCGGATGTGGCGCACACCAAGTGGTACTCTGGGTTAATTCCTGGCTATGCTGCAGGACCCCATGCGGTGCCAGGAATAGAATCAGTGTTGGCTTTGTGCAAGGCAAGTGCTTGACCACCTCTGCCCCTACTTATAGAAAACTTTTAACCTGAGTAAAGGGAAAATCCTTCAGTGGTCCCAGATCTTTCCATGCACACCACTGCCAACTCCTCAACAAATTTAATTTTCCTTTGGATAAAGACAATGAAGCAAATACAGATGGCCCTCCCATTACCAAATAAATTTAAGATAAATTCTATTTGGCAAATAGCGCTGTTAAGTCCTCTTCCTGAGGACTAGCTCTTGAAATACATGTATGTAATACATGTGTCTGCCTTGTTACTTAAAAGGGTGAGATTTCTTTCTATTTTTGAAATGTCTTAGCATATTGCCTCTTATGTGTATCCATACTGACTTAATGCTCATTCTATAATGAAATTTTCTTTGCTGTCTTGTGGAAAGGATGTGTGTGTGTGTGTGTGTGTATTTATAAACAGATTTTATTTGGAGGATTTTTAAGGTGTGGAGGGGGAGAGAGTGAGAGAGAGTAACATACTCAAGAGAGAACACAGGCCTTTCAAGGGCGAAGAGAGCCCCTACACACATACCAGCATTAGACATGAAAACATGAAAGTACCCATCTCAAGAGGGGAGATGCGGGTGACACATGTGCTCAGCCTCCACACGTGCTCAGCCGCATGGGCACAAGCACCACAGGGCTCAAGCAGCATATGCACATGAAAGGTTTTCTATATTATCAGGCTCTTGTTTCTTCAATTTTTCTTATGCTCTAATTTTTCTGTATTGCATGTTTATCACATTTATGATATAAGCCATGGAAGTATAGTCAGATTCAATATCCACAGATTAGTGTCTGTGAATTCAACCAGTCACTGGTCAAAAAATACATTCTCTCTAGTT